>JAUMGZ010164622.1:0-27905 GCA_032359645.1 Pododesmus macrochisma
TCAATCAATCAATCAATCAATCAATCAATCAATCAATCAATCAATCAATCAATCAATCAATCAATCAATCAATCAACATAAAAATCAACAACAACAAAAATCCTCATGAGATTACCATTGGTTGCCTGCAAGTTCAAGTCAATGTTCCAGAATTAAAATTGATCAAAACTAACAGAAATCTAAACAGTTGCTTTTAAAGTTTTGTCTATAAATCCAGCATCAAAACAATTAGTGGATGTATTGTTCTGGTCGAGATGTAAATGTGACCGTTCAATGTTTTTACATTAGTAATTTTTGTCCGCCCTTTTACGTTTTATAACAAGGTGATTCATAACTACATGATTGGAGTTGGTACTTTGATGCCGCACGACAGGTGCCCTTCGCTGTGTTTTACTACATTTCTACCATAAAGATATTAAAATCCACCTCGTATTATACACTCGTTGAACGGGTCTCACCGTCCCATAAAACTATTCAATATTCCTTTCAACTCTCCTCTCAACCATTGAACGGTTTCCCTAAAGCACACAAAAGAAAAAACAGCTAAATAAAATAATGATCAATATTATAACAGAACTATATTTTTTGTGTTTTCGTTGTAAAAATGGAACACCACGTGTTCTTAAACTCTGAAAAGTGTTTCAATCGCGCGGACAGGGCGTTCCTGATTATAAAATGTACCCGGAACTCTATACTCAAACTAATGTTCTGGTACTTTTCTAAACTTCACCTAGCCGATAGACGTATTTCAAATATTTCAATTGCCTCTACTTTTTGAAGATAATGCGAGTCTTGCAAATTATAAAATTTTAATAAAATCATTTTGTTATTGACATTATAAACATATTTTTGGAAAAAATCACTCAAAAGAAAGAATATATACAGAACCACTGTAATAGATTATTAACCTAGACAGGGGCATTTATGAGGAGTTCTCCTATACGTTTCTGACCTAGGTAATTATACGGTTTTATTAAAAGTGACAAGCTTGATGAAAATATAGGTAGAAAAATAACCAACTACCAAATTGACAATAAAACGATCGCTAATGCCACATAGTCACCAGGTTGTTTTATTGAATGAAAAACATCTTAAGGTGAAAACACAATTTCATACATAATTTGATAATTTTATTAGAAGATATTTTATAATCAAAATAGTTTCTAAACAAAACAGTTGTATTTTTCTGTGTGTTTAAGTCATTGTAGGTGACAAATAGATGTTGACGTTAAGCATATACAAACGATCATGATAGCCGTGTAACGGTGAATGAGATAGTAGTGTTTAACAGTCAAGAAATATTTATCTGAACAAACTTATTAATCAAATACATTGATACACAACACGAGTTTGTGTTTATGTTTGAAACTTTGGGAGTAAAAACGTAGCACTCGCGGTGATTATAATATTGTTTGCTCTGAGGCGGTATCAAGAGGAGTGTTTGCGCGCCAATGTGACGGGCACTTAGCTCGATAAAGTTCTACACAATAGTTCAATAAAGGGGCGGGGCGTAGTTGCAGGATCGTATTCGCTAGTGGTACCTGACGATTGATTAGCATATTAGGGGGCGGTAATGTGGTGTGTGTTAGTCCAGGTATATTTACCATGTTTACCCAGGGTCAAGCTAGTTTGCAGATATCTTTCACATTGCTCTCATAAGTGTTTTACTACTTTACATACTGTGTTCGGTAAATGATGTACGAAAAACAGCCTTTATCCACGGACTGTGGTCCGCAGTCAGGAGACTACCTGAACATGTTAACAAACAAGTCTCCGTACGATGCCGTCAGCAGCAGTACCTACGCCTCATCCCTCCCTGGCATGAATAGCATGGGGGGCATGGGTACGATGGCTACCATGGCCATGAGTAACGTAAGCTACTCTCCTCCAGCCATGGGAGGTATGGGCACGATGCCAGCCCAAGGGATGACCGGGATGGGAATGGGAGCTCCGATGGGAATGCACAGTTCCATGCACGCAGGTATGAACTCTATGAATTCTATGAACGCTCATGCGATGAACGGTATGTCTGGAATGGGGTCCATGCCAATGAACGGAATAAGTGGCAGCATGACCCCAATGAGGATGGACACATATAATAGGGCCCAAGTGATTAACAGAGCCCGAGACAAGACATACAGGAGAAGTTATACTCATGCAAAACCACCATATTCTTACATCTCTCTCATCACGATGGCGATTCAACAGTCTCCAAACAAAATGTGCACCCTGAGTGAAATCTACCAGTTCATCATGGACTTGTTCCCATTCTATCGTCAAAACCAACAAAGATGGCAAAACTCAATTCGCCATAGTTTGTCTTTTAATGACTGTTTTGTGAAAGTTCCCAGAACGCCGGATAGGCCCGGTAAGGGAAGCTACTGGACATTGCACCCAGATTCAGGAAATATGTTTGAGAATGGTTGTTATCTTCGTCGTCAGAAACGCTTCAAGTGTATCAAGAAAGAAATGATCCGACAATCTATTGACGGAAAACCCATTGACGACGACGATGATGACGACGATGACATGCCTCCATCACCCCACGGCAGGGATGTGTGTTCTCCACCTCCGCAGACTCCCATTGAAGCTGGACAAATGTCGCGAACAACTCCACCAGCAACAAAACAAGAACCCGTGCAGCCGACAGGACATACCCCAACACCACCCCATCATCATCAGCAAGCACCACCACCGCCACCAAACGGACCACACCACCACCATCACCATGAAATGTCGCCCATTATGAGACACATGCAGCATGATCCCGTCTCTCAAGGATACCCATCTGCACAGTTGAACCCAACCCACTCGTTCAACCACCCTTTCTCAATAAATAGCTTAATTACAGACAGTAAAATGGACTTTAAAATGTATGAAATGCAAGGACCGTATGGACCATATAACCCAATGATTCCCGTGATGGGACCCAAGGAAGCTAACGTTCCCATGCAAACGGTACCGGATGCTGGTTACTACAAGACTTACGCGCCACATTCTACTGCTAGTTTATGACAACAATTGTAAAACTTTGGAGAAAATTCGCTAAATACCAAAGAATCTAAGTGATGTGTGAATGTGTCTGTTTTATGTATGCTTGAATTATTTAACTGTGCACATCTTGGATATTCAAATCTCATCGCATTGTGTATAAAAAACTCAAAAGAAATATGTGAACTTCGTGCGAGGATTCCAGTTTAACTTTAGAAACAGTAAAGTTGGACGCAGACAAAACTATCTATGATATTTAAATATCTAGTAAATGGTGTGATATTATTAATTTGACACCAACAGTTTAAAGTTATATTTGATGAAATATGACAATTTATGAGAACAGTTAATAACTAAACGGATGTCCCATGGAAGGTATATTTTGTTAATTTATTATGTACATTCTTAATAGTGATTTCCATAATGGGACAACTATAGAAGATAGATTTAAAAAGAACTTTTTGCTTCTGTTTTTATGATTATAATAATATCTACGTATTTCTCTTTCTTTAGTGTTTTCAAAGAGGAAATGCATTTACTTGTGAATTGATGAAGTATGAACCTTCGTGTTATATTTAAAAAAAATGTTATAATTTTTGCTGTTGTAGATAAATTACACTATTTTCAAAAATAATCTTTATTTTGTTTTTAGTTGTTAATATGCGTGTTTTGTTTGGGACACGTGCGTTGTGGGCACAATGAGGAAAGAAACATTTCCTTTACTAAGCAGGTACGTCGTCTGGTTCTTTCAGAGATTGTAGGAACGGTCACTGTTGCTATGCACGAGAAACGGGTTGACTCTATATCTAAGATTGGCCGAGATAGGACCGTGATTAATTTAGACTTTGACGGGGCCAACCTAGAGTACTAAACTTTCATCGTCCGGTTGATACAAACTAGAAAATTGTAAAATCATATATATGAAAATGGCTGCGACAATTTGGTAAACATGGTGAGCTGGCGTGAAGCAGATCCGTCAGACTTGCCACGGATTTAGTTCAAGTTCAAACCCCATTTATATCCAAACATTTATCGTATAAACTAGGAAGATGTCTTGCGTTACCACCTAGATAAATATTTTCTCATATACCCACTTGTATTTTCATTTGACTACTTGTGATTTATCGCGGAGATTACGCTGTTTCTTTTTTACTTAGAATGTTTATATTATTGTCTCAGTGATTTTTTTTACACCTGGGTAAAATAGAAAGGGGTTTTAATTTAATTTCTCTTGGCTATTGGTGGAATTAATTTTGTGTGTAAGCTTTAGTCACTGTCTATTCTCTCTAAGAACAACATTGCGCGAGCTTTAAGATTTTCTTAACCACTAAAACCCACCTACAGTCCCAGGTGTGACAGCAAAGATTGGCTACTCACGTTAGAGTGAAACGCGTTTCCTTTCATACATTTTAACGTTATCTACTTTAAATGAATAAACAAAACATGATATAAGTAAATTGTTGGATATATTGTAACACTGATTTATTTAGCGTCCGCCAAATCTCTTATAAAAATATAGTTTGATGGCGAGTCAAAGTAATCGCATTACTAAACGATTGTCGGGATTATTGTCCGATTATTCGGCCATGATCAGAACGGTGTTATATTCTATTCTAAGTTATCATCTTAATAATTAAAACACTCTCACGAGTAAACTCTGTCACATTTCTTTTTACTATAAAAACGTGCGGTATTCACGCGTGAAAGATTTTTATATTAGAGAATCATTTCTAACTCTTTACTCAAGTTGTAATGTTCAAGGTTTTTTGACAATAACTGTTGAAAAATAACACTAGTCCTTGGAAATGTAACACAACGAAACGCGGCATTGTATACGCAATGACATGATGGGAAACGTTACTGAAAGGAATTAGTATCAATATAATAGTCTTATTATTGAGCCGTCACAAGTTTACAATAGATAGCCAACAATAACGTATCGCATCAAATCTTCTTTTTTCTATTAACGATTGAAAAGCTATGTTCAGCAGTATCAAATGACAATTTAGCAATCTAAAATACAGAATTTTAGGTTAAACACCGAGAGTAGTATTTAAAGTGAGTATTTGAAAATTGATCAAAATGTTTATTAATTCATACACATTATTACTATACAAACAATAAAGCTTTCAAATTAGGTAAATTAATATTCACATTTTAATAACAGTAACAAAGGGTGCAAACCAGGAGAACAATCTTTCGGTCTATTTAAACTAATTAAAGAATTAAGAACAATTTTTTTCCGAGTTTGAATTTAAACATGTTTAATCTGTGGTTGTCTCTTTAGTTCTTCAATGAAATAAATATTTTTATGCTTTTAGAATAATTTAATATCAAATAATAAGTTTAAAAATTAATGTATTTTGTTGTTAGTTGATATATGTCCTTTTCTAATGTCAGAGTAAAGTATTGACGTTAACACGTAACTTCTTAACACATAAACTCTTGATTGTTAAAGCACATTGCAAACATTTCATGTACAATTATCAAGTCTTAATAAACATCATTCATCATAGCGCTTAAATATAATGTTTCAAATTAAGTTCATTCATTAAACAAATTGATTTTTGTAGTATTATAATTTGTCATCGCTGAAGAGTTTATCTCGGGGAACAGTAATGCTTCACATGGCATTAAGCCCTTTGATTTTTATCTATATATTTGACCCACATAAATCCCCATATTGCTCCCGCGACCTCTAAATAATCAATAGACAATTCTTATCGTCTAAGGTTCATATATATTAAAAAGCCCGTATAGTAAATATTAGATATATAAAATTGTTCAAAAATTTATATTTATCTTAAAACTGATTGAAACAACATTTGACTCAGAACAAATAAAAAAAGACATCATAAATTATTTTACAAAGAAAACAAATGCAAACATAATTCACGACATTTATGCTAGATAAATACACTTACTTCAAAAGAAAATTATCTTAATGTTACAGACGAGTTTTTCCAGGGGAAATACTGCAAATAATCATGCACTTGCACGAAATGTATTAACATTTTTTGATATATTTATACTATATGAATAGTTTAGCTCACTGTTATCTTATAGCAATATTATCGCTTCAATTATAATATGTATTTATAATATACTATAAAATATTTAGTACGTTTTTGATGCTTAGATTTAATAATTTTTAAAGAAAGCACAAACTATAAAAAAGGAAAATTAAAATTAAATTATTTTCTAGATTTACAAACTAGAGCGACGTTTAGTGATAATAATGATATAACTTTAAACAAATATTTACACTACACGCAAAGTGTGGTGATCATCAATTGTAAACATGTTTAAAGAGCTTATAAATACTGTCAAACTATGAAAAAATGTACATGTTATATATATATATATACAGTGTTTACTGCTCTTTACACATTTTTATAAATGATAGATCCTTTTGATTAATATTAAAAAAGGTTAATAATTTCAATATTTTAGGATCCACCTATTCTTCTATCGCCTTATTTAATGTCTATACGGAAGGGTCAAAGTTATCAGACTTTCCCGTCAACATTGCACGAGCTTTTCTCGTCAAACGGTATTTTTTAATTTGTTACACGAAAAAAGCAATGTGATTCCCGTAAAGATTGTGCAGATGTTTTTCACCTGGATTGTTAAAGTGTTTTCTCCAGAGGTTGTTCACATTTTTTTGCGAAGGTTGCCCACACTGTTCTATGCAAGGTTATTTAATTGATTTCCGCTGTTTATGTTTTTTCCGACAAAAATTGTTCATTCAATTTGATTTCATACAAAGATTGTTCCAAGTTATGTTAGTACTTTTTCCAAGTTTGTGCAAGTGCTTTTTTCCAAAATTTTCCAAGAAGTTTGTGTGAATCTTAAATGTCAAGGTTCTTCGAATATATTTTCCAGGTTCCCAATTTGTTTCTTGACAAGGTTGTTCAAGTTTTTCTTGGTCAGTTGTCCAACTGCACATTGCCAATGTTGTCCAAGTGTCTATTGCCAAGCAACTTCAAGTGATTTTGCCTAAGTTGTGCAAATGCAAGTGCTTTTGCTATGGTTGTCTAAGTGCGTGTTGCCAAGGTTATGTAAATGTTTATTGCAGAGTCTGTGCAAGTGTCTATTGCCAAGTTGTTTAAGTGTTCACTTCTCGGGTTTCTTGCAATGGTTGTCCAAGTGCTTATTGCCAACTATTGAGGTTGTCCAAAAGTTGCTTGCAGATGTTGCCCAAGTGCGTATTGCCAAGGTTGTCAAAATGTTACTAGCAAAGGCTGTAGAAATATTTCTTCCCAAATGTGTCCAAATGTCAATGTCAATAAGCGTTTATAAGTGACATTACTCATGTGTGACATTTAATCGGAATCGAATTATTGAAGTATACTAATCTTATAATGAAACAATTAAAAATGACAAATTTGAAGTTAAAGTATGATATATGTGCGTTAGTACTGAAAGGAATATTATGTCGTTGCATATCACTTATGAATACAAAAAGTAAATATGCTCTGCACATTACTTTATTAAAAACGGGAATGCTTTGGAAAGTGTTAGTCAAATTTTTCCGATATCCTTTCCGCTTTGTAAATTATATTCAAAATAACTGAATATATTATATACAATCTTAAGTTCGAATTTTCCACACGCACAGTCAAATATGGCGCTGTTGAGAAATTTTTTATTTGCGAAAAGTAGACCAAAGTTTAAGAAGAAGAATAGGTGAAAGAAAACCTGTGCTAATACAGAATGTATTCTTAAGAACCTACTAATGTAACACATTACCAGAAAATAAATAAAATCGACGAATGACTATATACTTCAAGATAATTTATAATTTTGATTTGATTGTTTGTTTACATGACGCCATAACCTTTGTTTACATGACGCCATAACCTTTCATTACTTGGTGTAAATTTCTAGTCACTTGTATCTATATACCAGTAAGTGTTTTCAACTCATCTATATAAATCTGAACCTTGACTGAAGTATTTAACTTTTTCATCTGCATTGTCTGGCTTTTCAAATAGTTATGGCATTGGTCATTTACCTTTGAACCATTTTTTTCTTGGTACACTAATTCTCTATGTGCTCACAACCAATTCTCATCCTTCTTGGTACACTAATTCTCTATGTGCTCACAACCAATTCTCATCCTTCTTGGTACACTAATTCTCTATATGCTCACAACCAATTCTCTTCCTTCTTGGTACACTAATTCTCTATGTGCTCACAACCAATTCTCATCCTCACAACACAGTTTTATTTATTAACTATAAGTTAAATTTCGAATAATCGTCATACTTTAAGATGTTCGTCGACAGCTTGTAAGTTAAGTATGACCATCTGGTCGAGAATACGATTTATTTAAATGATGCCTTACACATGTTTACAAGACGTTCTTCACTAACAGGACATATGTATGACACTATGTTCAAATACTTCAGCACCTAATATAAAATTCAACATTATCAAGCGAACCTATAGCATGTAATGTCACTCCTGAGAGGCAACTAAACTCATTGTTTCATTTGTAAATTAAACACCAATAGAAATAAATCATACTGAACATTTGTTACATTTACACCCCCAACAAAAACCAGATTATACGAACATAAATTCAAATTAGAAATAATAGGTTAAATTTAAATATTTATATGCTATTTAACTATAATTTTTTCAATCGATCTCATTTATCATAGTTCATTGTTGTTCCAATATTGCTCAAATTCTTGTTCAGCAAATCTCATCGCTGCTATTGGCAATCACATAAAATGAACACAAGAAAGAAATTATATTAACAAATAGAAAATGGTTTGTTGTTGGAATGTTTCATATAAGAATATAATAGTACATCCAAGCAAATAACCCTTTGATATTAGTCGAGATTACTAGGTAAATGTAATATCAGAGTACTAAATATCAGTTACACGAAACATGAAGAAACGAAGTAAACAATTCAATCTTGAAGTGAAATCACAATCGATTTTAATATAATTTTTGAAATAATCGATCGAAATGGGTAGTTTCACGTCTTTAGCGTACAATAGTGGCCATTAGAAAACGGGGGCTTTTGAAATAATCCTTCCTCTGGTATCGGTCAGTTAAGATAACGGTCGGGTATTTCATATACGAAACGGTGAAAATGTCATGTGAATGAAGAACACAAAAGCAAAGGGATGTTTCGCCACGTGAAAACTATCAAAAAAACTTCAAATAGCCTCAAAGAAAATGCAAATTGTTCAGTCAATGTAAATCCTGCACTTTAATAATATTTTCATATTGATCAGAACATTGCAACGGTCTAGAATGCACATTGCAAATAATCATACTTCTCTTCAATGGATTTGCAATCTTTTCAGTTTGGTTTGCTTTGAACTTAAATAGAATGTACAGTTGTTAGAACGAAGCGTTTAAATGCTCTATTTTGGGGTGGACAGACGGGGCTTTTATCATTCTAATAATCACACGTCTTACCAATAATGTAACGGACATCTCAATGATTACCTGTTTCTACAGAGAAAGAACTCGATTTTTGTCTCATTGAATTTCTAACTCATGTAATTTTAAAGAACAGTTTTCAGAGAACAAAGCTTTAAAGTCTAAGAACGAGTGTTCCACGCCCAATAATTCAAGATCTTACACACTAACCACCAGACCATACAAGGTTATAATAATGGCTGTTTCGGTTCTCACAGTAGACAAAAATGGTGACAGCGTTACATTTTTATTTTTATTTTAATTCCTTAAATTGTAAGGGTTGTATTATTAAAATGAGTTCTTCGTTTTCTGCATATAAACGCGATGATGGTTTTGTATATGTAATTTATTTTTCGCACCATGGTTCAATTATAAAAGCAATACATAGTCCTTTATGAAGAGAAATTGTCGAGCGACTTATCCAGGGCCTTTCATTTGAGTTTAAAAACGATTTTTTATTGTATCGGAATAGTAACGATTGGTGACATCTCAGTTTGTCCCTTGTGTCAGAGTGTCAGCGACAACAGTCCTTGATTCTTCTCCAATATTTCCGTTAATGTTAAAAGCTTATGAATGGCTTTTCAAATCCAAATGCATTTAAAAGCCTGTCCAGCTTGAGTATAATTTCAATATCAATATTCGTGCATGTATTCAGATTGCTATGGTTGTCTTTACTTATTAAGTTTTGATCGTTGAAGACAAAATAGCAAATAGACTAGTCCAGTGCATATAAAGGCTTACATGTAAAAGTGAAATATAGAAAAAGGAAGCCAAAAACAACCCAAACAATTCTGAAGTAATTTTTATAACCTTTCAGTAAAGCTATTTCAACAGATTTATTATTTCAGGAAAGCCCTAAAATCTTTCTGCGAGCACAGGATATGTTTTATGAGTGGAGATTTTACGGAATATATACAGGAAATTTATGCAAATCACCCACAGAAATAACGTATGTGTCAACGTCCCGTGACACAAAGTATGATTAGACACCCCGTGAAACAAAATATGATAGCAACAAATACAGAACATGTTTAACCAAGCACATCAATGAACGAAAACCGGCAATAAAAAAAACCAAAAGTCTAACAAATGAATGTGGAATCGCCACCTTTCCCCGTTTGTCATTTTGAAAACATCCCAATTATATTTTAATTAATGTAATTTTTTACAATAGGAACTTAATCTACACATTGCATTAATTTACAAATAACGTTGTACGATTTTAAATTTAGTTATGCTTCAGGCGTATAAACTAAAACAGCATCACCCAACATCAAGGGCATTCTTTCAATAAGATGGTATATCACATACACAGTTACATGGAGTTATGTCGCCAGAATCTATAACTCAGCAGCCCTCTTTGTAATCTACAACCAAAGAACACTCAATGACATTGTTTTATTAATAGTTCTCTCCCTTCTACTTGAGGACACATTCAGCTCCCTCCCTCTCAATCATTTTGAGGACCTAGATGCTTTGTCACTAGAACTCTTCACATTCTGTGATATACTCACTAGGACGCACGTGTGCCGGGAACGTTGTCCGCCGACATAATGCTCCACCTTGCTTATAATGTGCCTATTTTGATCATAATAGAAAAACGTTTTAATCTATCGAGTAATTGACGAAACTGAGCACATGTGTTCGATTTTACGCCTTTAAATATCTCTTCTTTTGTAAAACGGCGTTAAAGTGCAAGATCACTTCAAACGTAGAAATATTAATTAAAGGAACTGTGTGTTAGTGTCGAAGCAATCTAAAGGCCGTTAGCAATTAACGCACTTTCTAAAGTAGAAAATCCGTTTGGAATAAATCTATAGTTTAAGGTAATATTTTAAGTAAAACTAAAACAGTGGCTTGTACTGATACAGCGTGATGCATCGGCCACACCTTGAATTAGACTCAACATGTATATATATACCTCACAAGTACATGAAGTGCGTGGTGCATTACCAAATAAGTCCAATCTTGAATTCCTAGAAACAATGAAACATGCCCCGTCATACATATCATGGTCACGTTAAATATCCCTGTAGGAATGTAAAGTTTATGAATAGGATAAGGACCTACTAACATGAACCACCAAACAGTCAGATAAACTCCCAAAATCAACGAGTAGTAAATCGTGGGACAACGTTTATTGAAGGTGACAATATTATGTTATGATAGCAATTTAACATGGCTGGGTATATATGTACAATGGTATAGACACAGATTGATAGGAAAAAGTAAATATTTTCGCGTGTCTAGTGTTTGCAAAACTGAATACACAAAGTAATGATTACGCTGTGGACACAGATAACGATGTAAACAGTTTTATAACATTTATGTTAACAAAGGTTATATTGAAACAATCCTTGGTAAATTTGTTGTTTGCGATAACGAGATATTGCATTCAAAAAGACACCGTTAGTTATCCGCAGTGTTTGACGAGCGAACAACTTGGGCACACGAATGTAAGGGGCGGAGCTTCAAGTGCAATATGCGACAAAATATTCATAATATTGACTTAAATCTTAACTCAACACTTCAATATTACATTTATAACATTTACTAAATGAAATAAAGGATTTAATAAGTAAATAAACATGAACTGTAACACAATTACACAATTACACAACACTAAAGATGGTATCGGAGTAATGTTGTTTTCTACCATCCTCATAGAACATGTCAAAGATTCTACATTTGTTTCCAAGCACTTTTAGCTGTAAAAGTATCCATACATTTTTTTTTCAAATGTCACGAATTGTTTCCTTATAATATATCATTTATTAGGTATGCTCGTGGTATTTTCAACATATTCAGAATAGTTCTCTTAGTTTCAAAACAAACTTGTTTAGATTATTCTGTCAATGGTCATGACTCAAATGGGAGGTACAAGGAAATAGGAAGTATACAGTAAAAATAACCAAGATGTGACATCATGAACGAAACTTTCGTTTTTTTAACCGGAAGTTGATAACTCGACATAATTTTGGAGAAATTCTGCGTTTTGACGATTCCGGATATAAACCAATCGTTGGCATTGTGCGCCAGTGAACGTATTTTTGTTTGAAATTTGCGGAAAGTTTCCTTGATTAGATAGATGGACATAGACTAACTGCACATATACTTGTAATTTCAAGCACGTTATGTGTATATTAGTTTTTAGCATTACGCCAAAGGTGGTAATCTGGACACATCGTTATTTTTCATTTCAAATCTCTAAATGTTACTCATAGGTCAATAGAGATAGGTGACGACATATCTTTACAGTGTTCATATCAACGAGGATGTCCATGTGATACATAGTATGTGTTATCTGTGGGTACAATGTTAACAAGGTCCAAAGTAACTTCGCATGTCTGTATCTTGTGAATTCTTGTTCATAACATGCCTGCCCTCTAGTTTCACTGATTCTGATTTATGTCTGTTCTTCTGTATTTACTAATAATTATTAACAAAATTTTGTAAAATCAATATGAAATGATGATTATATGTATATGGTAGTCAGCTTTATTGGTGACAAGCCTATCTTAACGTTCCGTTCATGAAATTTACTCCTTAATTTACATATACACCTTATATTACTCCTAATATCTGTAAAGCATTCATGTTATATCACACAGGTATATACCAGTATCAATGGAAAGTAATGATAGGTAAATACCCGACAACGATAAGACGACTGCCAGAGTTTAGTCGTTCTATAGAGTTCTTTAGACGTATGGCACTATCGGCTATGTGCAGTTTCAATGGCTGCTAATCTATAGGTCTATCTACATCGAATACAAATTCCCGGCAACCCTGATTGACAATACCTGGCTGACCAGCCTTCCCCGTCTCTACGAAGGGGTCTTATCTTGACCCTGCAATACGCGTTGAGTTAGGTATAGGTCACTATCGTCCGACCTCGTCGGGAACTCATTCATCAAGGAACCGTTATAGAGCGAGTCTCCAGGTTTCCTACAGAGAAGATAAGATGTAGTTTATTCTGTTATTTGTATAGAAAAGAAACAATGTACTATACAGGCGACATTTTTAACGACTCTACAAAACAATGGCCATCACGAAAACAAGAATTTTGATATACATAGTAGGTAATCAACAAAGGAAGTACATATCAGTAAATCAAAATGTATCCCGGACGGCATGACGTAAGCAGTAAGACGAAACGGATCTCAAATTTATCATTTAGTTTTGTCATATTGTGCATAACATTCATGCACGTAATCTAACAGTGGGTGTATAAACGTAAGAGTAAGGATCACAGATTTAATGTTAAAGAAAATCCCTTCTTTCTAGAAACACAAATTCTCTGGAACAGCACTGACGTAAAATAACTCTTGTATATGTCTCCTTATTGCCCACCATAAAACATCGTATAAAACTTTTCACCGTTTTAAAATCATGGACTTCCTTTGAAAATGACTTCATTTACTGATAGTAAAAATTATTGCTGGTTTTTGCTTTATCGAATGTCTGTATTTATACCTGTGACAGCCGCTTGCAACCGTGAGTCGCCATAAAAGTAACAATAAATAGTTAAGCCTGCATCATAAATCGACGGTGTCAACAAGCTGTAGCTGGGCCTTTATGGCAGACAAATTTGTATGGCCCCGTATAAAGTTTATTGAGAGCGGGTTTTCACCTTAACGGCTACATATATGATGTGGTGTAAAACAAGAAAACGGGAATAAAAGTAAGAAGATAACGAGCACCGGCGATATCATGGAGATAAAGGAATTACTGGGCACGTCGTTTTGGGGGTATTATGGAAAAAATAGGACATTTCGTACGAATCAAAAACAAGTTGACAACAGAAACGAGGCCATTCGTTTGACCTTCAGACTAGTTCCGGTAGTACATGGTATTATAGAGTCAATATTACCTATGTAATGCATACAGTAGTACCCGACAATAAAACGGAGACAATCTTAGTTCAGGTTCAGCAGGGCAAGGTTTTAGTAGAGTAACAGTCCTTTCTCAGTTTATGCGCGTTAGTACTTCCCAGAGCCTATACATACTTTCTTTCGAAGCATCGCAGTACCGGGCAAAACATAATGCTTGGGTAGACTGTTGGCATAGTTCCAGTATAATGCGGCCATTATAAAGAGAAAAACATATATAAGTCGTGTCCTATAGTTTCAAGATAATATGTTTGTAGGTAACATTTAGGTACATGTAAATGTACAAAATGAGGACACAATTAAATTCAAGAAATAACCATAAGTACATGTACCCGACCACAGGAGAAATAGAGAGTTTTATTTCGGTCTTAGACGGGTACTTTCCAGCAATTGTAGAACGAGAGATAGTCCATTTGTAGTATTGGTACGCAGGAATAATGAAAATAAACAATACTATTTCAACCTAGTTTCAGTGATATCTGCCAAGAGTAGATAGTAGAGAGACAATCTTTTTTTAGTATAGGTTCGGTGCTTATACAGTCAAGGTCCGGAAGAACTCGATGACAGTGCTGAGACAATACTATTTAGTTAAGACCCAAGATAATCGTTGCTGTTTGTTTTAGATAAAACGCGAAGTAAGATATTTAAAAAAAGAAACAAGTTCCTTGCGCTTTAAGTCCAAACGGTTTGACAAAACTGAAAGAAGAAAATCTATGATAACGCTGACATTCTTTATGTTCCCGGGGTTGTAGCACATGAAAGAAAAGGACAATGAAATAAATTTGTCAACAGCTGACTTATTTTATTTTACGGAAACGTTGATAATCCTTTGTCGTGTACACGTGGTCTATACTTCTTAGTAGTTTCTTCCTTCAAGTGTAGGACAAGTTTGATAAATTGACAAGGATTTGATCACGACCCGGTCTGTGTTTATCATGCCACTCGGCATTCCTCGCTCTCTAGCCAGTAAATCTGACAGGAGGTGCGTCTACCTTCGGTCTATGCTGGCTTTTATTGCCAAATCAATAACTGGAGAGCACTGGTAAATATACTTAGTTTAGTGAACTTTATTTTCTTAGGACTCCCAAAGTCAACATTCAAGAAATTCAAATAAAAGTATAAGAATTAACTGGTCACAATGTGGCAGAGTTTGTAGTGTGTAACATGTTTGGTTGTGGTGCTGTCTTGTTTCAGCATCTCTGTGGTGTTCAGTTCAAATGGTTACATACTTATTCTTCACTTTGATATTGAACACGAAGGTATTATTGGACAACATATCTTACAACGTTTTGACCTGTGTTTATCGTAATTATCTGGCCTAGCCGAGATGATAAAATGTGGATACTCGCCAGACTAAAATATTGGGAGGTATTGCAGTTGTACCACAATGTCAAAGGTGTGGTTATGGAGGGATGGCTAGTAAGTTAGAATCAAGCAAAACAGCCTTGGTTTATTGAAGGTTTCTTTTCTCTTTCTCCAAATTCATATGACGAAGTTGATTTTCAGAACGATTGCATTTTGCTTAAAGTTTCAATGATCGCAATCAGTGATGTCTTCCTAAATGAGTGATGTTTAGAATTGAATTTTAACCTTTGATAAAAGATATGTGATTATTCAAGTTTGTTTTATCAAATATAGACCGATTACAAGTACGAAGTTTGTGATAATATTTGGCCGGCTTTATAAACAGCGGTACCCACAACTGAGCGTTATCAAATCTAGCCAGTGTCAAGTCAGAGGTCCGTTCGATGATTAAGTTATCTGGTTCTAAACCGAATCTACTGATGAGAAAACATGCTGCATTAAGTTGCCGAGAGCGCGTCATTTGTAACATTCAGGGCAGTTGTCTTCATACAACTCATCTAGTTTTAGGAAGCATGTGCACGGTTTGGCCACGCGTGACTTCGAAGTCTAAATGACATTAGAATTGAAATAATGTTTTTATTATCCTAGCAATCAATATGTCTCATAATCTGTATTCTATATTGTACGTTAGTAACACATTAATCTAAATAATGAAGATATAGTTGGTGACATTTTATTGTATATAAATGGTCATTACAAGTAATGGGCTTACATATTCAAAAAAGTAATGATGTCGAATGCAAACCGTGGCATTGTCCATTAGAACAAGCGCCTTTAGTCCATTTATTCATTGGTTATTTTAAAGCTCTGCATGGTGCCTATTTTAAAAGCTATGATACCTACGTGTTGCCAATTTTCAGCCTGTAAAGCCTACGTGGGTAACATTTCATTAAGCATCAATGCGTTATGTCCTTGTCTATGATGGTCAGATTTCATAAAATGCCAATACCTTTTGTCAATTCAAAGTTTAAGCATTTTTCTTCTTCAAATAAAGTGTCCTAAAGGGTTATCTTTATTAAAGTCTCGAAACGTACTTGCTGGTTTAATTAACCTGACGTATACTGAACATCAATTGTCTATTCTATGTTGTTGTTGTTTTTTTTTAAGGGGGGGGGTCTATTTTCGACCCGATCTTCTAAAAGGATTGCCCTATTTGTAATAACTGTTCTAGTGTCCTCCATGAGTTACCTTTCATAAAATTTCAATTAATAATTTCATTCTTTATTCTGAATTTCTCCATATAATTCGTTTTAGTCAGTTACAGTGTATGTTATCCATCTTCAATTCGAATTGAAACTAGGACATCCTTTCATTCTCGTTGAACACTATATTTGCTAACTCTAAGCTCAAATGCTTCACTAACTAACTAAAGGTTACCTTCCATCGATTTCAACCACTGTTACATTACTATTTTGTGTCCATACTTGTCAATTCTAATTATTGAATGTCAAATGAAGATTATCTTTCATTCATTAACAAAACTTGTTCATTTTGAGTTTTAAGATATTTCTTACTCCCCGTTAACTTTCGTTTTAGTGGGTTTTTTGGTCTCTTTTAACTTAAACTTGAACAGCACTGTTGAGAGTGACCAGTCACTAGGTGCTAATACCCGTTGTCTATTGTAACATGTAATATTATTAATTTAGTTTTATGCAAGATATTTCTATTTATAACTATATGCTTTACTACGACATAACACCTCATTTAAACAATACACCATGTACCATGTATGCTCAACACTGAACTTGAATAGGATAGCACAGTACAACGCGAGATACAAACAACTCTTATATTAAGATCATCAACATTCTGAACAGCGGGCCTTCTGCAAAAGAAAACACGGACGAAAGATAATATAAGAATGTTACTTTAATGTGAAATCGCGCAGATATTTTTATGGCTTATTTCGTTTAGACAATATGCATCACCCCTCAAAATAAGATGTCATGACCGGACATTAAGATGTCACGACTGGACAATAAGATGTCATGACTGGACAATAGGATGTCATGACTGGACAACAAAGATGTCATGACTGGACAATAAGATGTCATGACTAGACTATAAGATGTCATGACTGGACAATGAGATGCCATGACTGGACAATAAGATGCCATGACTGGACAATAAGATGTCATGACTGGACAATAAGATGTCACGACTGGACAATAAGATGTCATGACTGGACAATAAGATGTCACGACTGGACAATAAGATGTCACGATTGGACAATAAGATGTCACGACTGGACAATAAGATGTCATGACTGGACAATAAGATGTCATGACTGGACAATAAGATGTCATGACTGGACAATAAGATGTTATGACTGGACAATAAGATGTCATGACTGGACAATAAGATGTCATGACTGGACAATAAGATGTCAGGATTTGACAATAAGATGTTATGACTGGACAATAAGATGTCATGACTGGACTATAAGATGTCATGACTGGACGATAAGATGTCATGACTGGACAATAAGATGTCATGACTGGACAATTAGATGTCATGACTGGACAATAAGATGTCATGACTGGACAATAAGATGTCATGACTGGACAATAAGATTTCATGACTGGACAATAAGATGTCATGACTGGACAATAAGATGTTATGACTGGACAATAAGATATCACGACTAGATAATAAGATGTCATGACTGGACAATAAGATGTCATGACTGGACAATAAGATGTTATGACTGGACAATAAGATGTATCGACTGGACAATAAGATATCACGACAAGACTATAAGATGTCACGACTGGACAATAAGATGTTATGACCGGACAATAAGATGTATCGACTGGACAATAAGATATCACGACTAGACTATAAGATGTCATGACTGGACAATAAGATGTCATGACTGGACAATAAGATGTCACGACTGGACTATAAGATGTTATGACCGGACAATAAGATGTCACGACTGGACAATAAGGAAATATCACTTATAAATATAACTAAGTATTAATTGTTATATTAGTAGCGATATAATTCGTTTGTCCCTAACATTCCCTAGCTAGGAAATGAAAAACAATTGAAATATCAATTATCAACAGTGCCTTATCATTGTGATGTTACAAAACAAATAACTGTAACTTCTGTAGGGACAGGATTTTCTAAAAATAAATTCTGATGTATCGATATATCATTACATTTCAAAGTTTGTTTATGGCTTCATGATGCTTCAGTTTTTTGTCTTTATACGATAGAAAGCTGACCTTACTTCATCTAACATGTACATTTAATTTTTGAAATTATATCCAAGCTTAAACTAGAACTAATCTTAAACCAAGCGAGACATGACTAAGAGAAATAGTGATGTTCAGTTTAATTAGTAGTGTTATTTTCGAAGGTCGCCGTTAAACGTCCTTTATAAAATAATTTGATAAATGTTCTGAAATAGAACTATCAGTCTGTCCGAGCTCGAGAGGACATTAGTCGATGGATTTAAGGGCTAATCTCGAGCGCTTTTAGTGAAATCGCCATTTAATTAGATGACTAGTGATAAGTTTACATGACAACCTTTTGTCGTTATGAAAGCTCGTGATGAAATTAGAGGATAATTCCCCGACTTTAATTGAAGCAGAGTGTACTACACGAAGGCGTTGTTGTCTATTCTCTTATCGGAAATGTCAAATCAGACGACACTTCACGTGTCCATATTTTCTATGTTGAACTGACGTGCTTTTCTCCCTTAAGTTGTCACAAATCTACCCGTGCTTCAATGTTGATTGTACAAAGCAGACTGTATATGGATGGGAAACAGTTCTGTTTTATGGTTCAGTGTAGATTGATAGTACTCGTGACTTTACCCTACCTTTATCCTGTCATAAACAGGCGTTATCGGTACGCAATATCACAAGATTATAAATTACTGATACCTAGCTCAGACAAGAGTGGTTTATCTCGTATTGTATCTCACAATGTGAAATATTTCCCAATAAAATTTATTAAGGATTACAGTAAACCACGACTGGGTAGAATCTCTTCACAGGCCATTACAAACCTTATAAAATTTACGTGATATTCAAGCGGTAACCATGGAGCTCCATAAACGCGATTTATTGTTTTAATGCAGGAATAAGGAAATGGCCGCCCTTTCAATCAAATTTCCTCTCAGCACCAGAGGTCGCGTTATCCCAACTTCCTGTCTGGTCATACATGACACCTGGTCATACGATTCTGTCTAATAAAAAATATAGCTGAAAATCTGTTGATAAGATACGAAAGCAACTGCTCTTCTAACCAGTATAAGGTATATTAAGAAATGATCAATTCCCCGCTATAACAGCCGGAAATGTTCCACAGATACACATAAATGTTTCCGGTTGTGACATATAACTGTGTTTTTGTAGTCTGGGTAACTCTCTTTCACGTTGTGCATGGCGGATGCAAGGTAGCTAAAAGAGTAATTTATTGTAAAAATATCAAATCGTCGCTTATTTCAGTTTGTTGACTAATCGTCGTTACTGTCAACGATTGCGTATAAATTGACTTTCTTACATCGAAAAAGTTCCTGCATTTTCCCGCCATAAATAGTGTCAGTTGGTTTATCAGTTGTTGTGATGTCAGCGACACCACGTTATGCCAATTATGCCGCCAGAAGCTCACGTCAGATTTATACAAGAGCAAGCGGGCAGACAAACACAACCAAACAAGGAAAGTGTGATGTCATTAGTTATCATCTAAATCTAATCTTATTCACCTTATGCTCTTCACTTAACAGTTTAATATAACTAAGTTTCAACACCACATCAATTTCCTTACTTAAGACAAACCAAACACCTTTTGCCTTTTAAGAGCGTTGTCGTGTAATTTTGAATATTTTGACCTCGTGTTTTCCATGAACTGGACACTTTGGTTTAAAAGTGAAAAATATATTGTGGGTGGATTCACTACTGATACTTGAACTATTTTGTTTAGTTACGTATTTAAACAAAGGGCAATACACAGAATTAGGAAAGGCATTTACATGCAATTCAATTTCAATTTCAATTTCAATTTCTTTATTCACTCATAAACCACAAATGGTACAAGAAGTACATATAAGTAAAGAAATACAATTTATGTAGTCAAGCATAATAATACTCAGTATATGTGTAAACATGTTGGTATTATTTACATATCTATGTGGAGGACAAATGTTTTTGAGTACTTCATAACAGCCTACAACACTTTATGTTCCAGTTCAGTTAAAATACTGATATAATTTTATAACGTGTACAGACGATAATTTCTATGGACAAACAATTTCATAAATTTCTAGAATGAAATTATACAAGTTCTTTAATAATTTCAACCTGTTTGCTGACATTAGTTCTTCAAACTTAAGAATATTTGGGCGGCAACAATAACGTACAGATAAGTATTTCTTACGTACATTTATCAGCGATTTACATTCAAGAATAAAATGGAATTCGTCTGCTATTTTGTTATCATTACATAAATTACAGATACGATCCTGTCTTGGTACACCGTACCACCTCCCAGTCTCTATGGGTAAGCGGTGATTTGACGTTCTAAACTTAGTAAAGACTCTTCTCATTTTAACTGGAAGAATTAATAGATAATCTTCAAACTTAAATTTTGTTTTAAATATTCTGTAGTTATAACAGGATGATAGTGTATAAACTTCTGTATTCCATTTCTGTAAATACTGGTCTTTAAGTTTTTGCTTTGGGAATCGAACCTAGGAGGTGAAAGGCTCTCATGATTACAAGTCGGCGACTTTAACCACTAGGCCACCGCGGCCCCTTCATATGCTAGATAACCACAATCGCCGAAAAGGAAACGCAGTGATGAAATACTTTGCAGTTTCTAAGTAATGCTTTTTAACAGAATGCTCTAAGTACCGCTATATATATATATATATATATGAATTAAACAGTCCCGTTACAAGTCTATATTATTTACGAAAACAGCCAAAATTGCAACTTAGTTCGATCAATTTCAAATATTATGAATTCATTTTCTTACATTAATTTCTTATACTAGAAAATAGATTTGAATATAATATACTGATTTTTTTCACACACACACACACACACACACACACACACACACACACACACACTGCGAGTTTGTAAGTATTTTGAAAGAGTATTTGTTCTTTGATGAGCAGATAGTGCCAGTTACTAAGAGGATATGGCGGGGATTGACACAACAACCACTAACAACACAAGCTCTCATCAGGAAGATAACATGGCCTGTCAGAAGAAGGAGATACAGTTTATAAAGGAGAACTTTGGTGGACAAACAAGAATACTGAGTGATATGGGCGAATTTACTCATGTCGTAACATTACAACCCCAGAATAAAAACATCACTATCAAGTTCCAACTAACAGGTAAACTACGTGAAGTTTCTCTAATTGTTTCATAAATTCTGCAATTTGACTTTGTCTATTGTGAATGTTTTAAATTATGATTGTTAATTGTTATGATGTTAATTTGTTTCGTTTTATTCTGGTGCTGGGTTGTTTATTGCGGCTATTGTTGTCTTGTCAGTGTCTCTCGTTCTGTTACATACTTAAATAGTCCTATATATTTTTATAATTCTTTTTACAGCAAAATATCCAAAAGATATACCAAGGATCTTTGTAAAATCATCAGAGATGTCAGAAGACGAACAGACGGAACTACAAGATCATCTAACTTCAGCAGCCAGAGAAAGGACCGCGAAAGAAAGTCCACTGCTGGACATAGTGTCCGAGGCCGAGGAATGGCTGACGCACAATGCAATGAAATTAGACGGAACGTGTACAAACAATCAAAAACACCAACATAAAGGAAAAACAGGCAAACAGAAGCGCAGAGAAAGGCGGGAACAAATAGAACAAAACGAGACCCAAAACGAGAAGAAGCCATCTATGAAAACGGCCGAAGACGTCATTAATAGAATAATGTGGGACGAGAAGCTACCGAGTGACGATTTTTTGGTTGGTTATATCGACAGATTCACTGGACTTCAAGAGAAATACTTTAATGCTTTCAGCTGGGAGGATATAGCTACAGTAGACTACACTGTACTAGCGATACCCAAACATAGGATTCAGTACTTCAAGTATAAAGACGTCATGATATGGGATAAAAATAAGAGAATGGACAATGTGTTCGGATCCCTCGGAAGTAACATAACTGTGTATGACGTCATGGATAAGTACGAAATGGAAAAGCAGAAAATGCAGGAAGAAGATAGCACACAAGACGGAGGTAAAGACATGGAGGAAGACGAGGATGACAGTGATAGTGATGATGGAATCACCGTGACAACAGGCGGGAATATAGCGGTACCAATGTGTGGAACTGGAAGTGCAAACTTACTTTTATCTGATGACGAGGTTGCTGATGACCACAACGATGATCATGATAAATATTGGCGCGATAAAATGAGACCAAATCATTTCTTGGCTCTAAGGATGATAAACCCGGACATACAAAAAACAGTAGAGCATATACAAAACGTGATTCTAGAGAATGAACCTTACTTACAAGAGTGCTGCATACCTCCCACATCACTACATATCACACTATGTACACTTGGGCTGGATACACCAGAACAAGTGGCCCATGCCGTACAGGTTCTCAACAGAATAAAACCGGAACTAGAAGACATTGTCCCTAAAGACAAACCCTTGGTACTAAAAGGTCTGGAGCAGTTCTTTAACCGGGTCTTGTACGCTCCAGTACACTGTCCCCCAGAATTCTACAAGTTTGTCGATCATTTAAAACTCTGTTTAAACCAGGAAGGTGTTGAGATTCGTGACAACCATGACTTTGTGCCACACATGACCTTGATGAAGGTCACTCGACCTGTGGCCAGAGCTACCGGCAAAAAGTACATTTCGCCATGGCTTTACTCTAACCAGACAGAGGTGGACTTCGGTAGTCAGGGCATCAACAATGTGTATCTGTGTGAGATGGGTTTAAACAGAAGAGAAGACGGGTTTTACATGACACCAACAGAAATCCAATGGTAATCTTGCTTTGGTATTGCTGGCACAAACAGAACTCAAATTGTAAACTTGCCGTGGAATTGCTGGCACAAATAGAACTCAATTGGTAAACTTGCTGTGATATTATTGACGCCAACAGAACTCGAATGGCAAACTTGCTGTAATATTATAGTAGGATTGACACGAGACCAAAAGAAGAACTTCAATGGTAAACCTGCTGTCTGTAGCGGAAAACTATTTGAGTTTGAATCGACTGTGATATCAAATATAAAATTTATAATTATAAACTATTATAAAAATTAAAAATGTGTACAAAATAAAAAAGTTTGTTACCATTAAAGATTGAGCTAATTTAAAAATGTTGCCTTATTATGTGTATCGAAAAATCTGGCATTTAGAAAGTTTTACAAAATAAAGTCCCCTTCTTATTGGAATATACTGCGTAGACAATTTACAAAGCTTACTGGTGGTTAGTTCTTTATGAATGATTTTTGGTGAGGCTATTGTTTGTAAGTTAATGGCCTTTGTTATTTTGGTCCCACTTCTTCTAGCAAAGTTCAAAGTGAAACGTTGAATATCATTCATATTTTAAACATATACCTACGGAGGCTTCTTGTGTGCGGGGCATGTTATTAACCTGGGTAATTCATATACATGTAGAGACGTTTTCGTTTTCCCAATTATTCCCACTTAGTGAAAATTGCAAACTCGTGTTTTGTTGTTTCTTTTTTAACAGTATGCGATGCACGATAATGATTCTAAGTTGTAGTATCTGATTATCTGTCAATAATAATTATGGCATGGGATACTGCCATGTCAAGACCCAGACTAGGGTTCGCTATTCATTGGTTGTTCCACCCACCAAACCACAATCGGAGAGTTAAAACTAGAAAAGAATATGTGTTTTGTAGGATTTTATTCACTTTATAAATTTTGTTAATGAAGATATATTAAATTTAATTAATAGTTTTTTGTAACGTTTCTCATTCCATCCGGTATTAATGGGCTGAAAAAGATAGAAACTGTATTGAATTATAATGTTATTGTAGTTTTAGTTCGTACGATGCCATATGATAATATGTTTTAATGAATGGTCCAGTTATCAATGTTCATTTTTTTAGGTTTGTGTTGAAATATTTCCAAATGAATCATCAATATTCCCTATCACAATTTTTCATACATTGTTCTGTTGAAATATTCCCAATTGATAGTCAATATTCTGTTTACAATTCAATAATTTATATATATATATAAATAAAAACGCAGCATGTAATTAACTATATTCGTTTATTCAGTTAATTACAAAATAGTCAATAACCTGTTTCCTGTCAACGGCAATATTTTTAACATTCTGTGAACAGATATTGCAATGTTGTGTGTAATTTGGACAAATATAGCAATGAACACCATTATGTGTCTGAATGACTATTTAAATGATTTGTGTCGTCAATTGCTAGGTTTAATTGAATTAATTAAATTAAAAACCCACGTGCCGTCGTTGTTTTTGTTTCCATCTGTCCCGCCATGTCACTCATGACGTCACTCATGCTACTTTTGATGTCATTGATACTACCAAGCAGCTGTTGGTGTGCGTCAGGAGAAATGGTTTTGAGGTCATTCATGAACTGACCGATCTTGTTGAAGGCATCGACGACTTTCATAGCAGTTCCTACCTTTGTCCCATCGGTCATTGAGGTCAATGTGTCCAGAAGTCCACGGACAGACTTGGCTGAAATTAAAAATAAAAATAAATTTTTAAACAAATTTTGCTAATATTTTTAGCGAGTAAGGGAAGCAGTGCAAACACGTGACAACCAGGAAAGAGTAATGTTCACTGTTCACGTGATCACGTAAATGTGGAGGAATATAACGGAAGCAGGATAGCTGGAATGTGAGGCTAAAATACGTGACAAAACCAGGAATATGGGAAAACAGATTATTTATAAATATGAGTTGTAATGTTCATAGTTTTGTTATCAGTTGTAACAATTAAAATATAAAATGAGTTGTAATATTATCTTTTATTATGATAAGTTATTTTCTTAATATTCGTAATATTTATGTTGTTATTGTGAATTGCAATATTTAGTTATTGTTATGAGGTGTTATATTCACAGGTGTATAATTTACTATTTTCATGGAATGTAATGTCTATAGTACCAATAGAGATGTAATATTTAGTTTTAATTATAAGTAGTAATTTATATTTTGATATCATGAGTTATATCTAAACTATTACTTTATGTTGTGATACTTATACAAAGCACTACTAACGTGTTCAGTGACGTTGTATATTCTTACCGTTTGTCTCACGTAATACCAAACTGGCACAGACGACGACAAGTAAAATCTTCATGCTGAAAAATGAAGAATAGCACAACTCTCAGAAAATCGCACAAAATTCGAAAAAATAACAATCTAACAATTATAGAATAATAAATAAATTCAAAATAGTATCAATCAAATAATATACAAAATCCCTTAATAATCTGGTAGCTTATGTAATTCCGAGGGAATTTCTTTTTAAAAGAAAGTTTGCAACATAAATCAAAATGATCATTAGGTAATTGTGTTTTAAAAAATACATGTTGCCAATTTTTTGGTCCATGTGAAGGGGTCAAGGTCAAAGGTCACCAAGTGATTTCTCAAATTATCAATTGTCCATCAGATCAAGTAAGACAGATATGAAAATGAAAAAAAAGTATTTTATCTAATATTAATAAGAACACAATACCAAAGATCTTAACAGCCTTTAGCTGCATAACAATTGATTTCATAGAAAATCAGCTCAAGGTCAAAGTAAATTTAATCATAAATTTGAATATTTTTAGTCCATTTGAACTAACACCAGGTTCAAAGTTGACTTTTTTTTATACAAATCCCGTCCGTCGTTAACTTTTCACATTTCGACTTCTCAAAAGCCAACGGACAAATTTCAACCAAATTAAATAGTAGGCATTCCCAAGAAAAGGGGTTCAGATTTATTCAAATAGTAGGGATCAAGGGGTGCTACTTTTGGGGCTAAATGTAGATAATTTGACAAAATCTTCTTATAAACTAGAAGGCTTGTAACAGCTAAATGCTTTGATATTTAGTGCTTTTAGTGCATGCATGTGGAGAACCACATTTGTATAAGGCGTGACTGTGGGATAAACACTAAGTTACGCATTTTGGGGTCAAAGTTCAACATTATAGAAGAAATGTTAATCTTTCACAATTTTGACTTCTTGTCCAAAATTGCTGGACCAATTTTATCCAAACTTGGTAGAAGACAGCTCTAGGGGAAGGGGGTTAATATTTGTTCAAATGACGGGGCTCGGTCCTCAGGGGGTGAAACTTTGGGGGCCAAAATAGTGAAAAAAGGACAAAATTTTAAAAAAGCATATAAACTTGAATGCCAGACCCTCGTTTCACAAAAATACTTTCTAAGTATTATGATTCTTTGTGAAACGGGGCCTGATGCTTCCATAGTAGTATTCATAGCGCACGGAGAACCAAGTTTGTTCAAGGCCTGACCCTTGGGTAAAAAATAGGCCACTCATGTTGGGTCAAAGTTATAACACTAATTATATATAAAGCAAAAAAAAACTTTTTTTCATTTGACATGTCGAAAACTACTTCACCCATTCAACCTAGTATGGTATGATTGATTTATTGATTGATGAAATGTCTAGGGAAACCTGGATCAGATTTGTTCAAATGATGGGGTTTGGCCTCCAGAGGTCGCCACAAGGGGACAAACAATAGGGGAATTTTGATAGCATAAAAAGTTTATTAGAAGGCCAAGAGCCTAATGCTTGTAGACATGTATGTAGCAACCTTGGGGCATGGAGAACCAAGTTTGTTTTGGGTATAACCCTGCGATCAAAAATAGTTTACGCATTTTGGGATCAGAGTTCAACACTATACGTAAATAGCAAATATTTGACTTTCCTCATTTTAAGCTCCCCTCGACGAAGTTGAGGGGGGCTTATGCTATACCGTCGGCGTCGGCGACCACATCTTGTTAAGAAGAATGGTTTAGGTCAGTTTGGAGGTACTTAGAAGTCTAACATCAGCTAAACTTGCATGGCTGATTTATCTAAGGATGCATGTGTACATGCTATGTTTCGGAGGCTGGATTTGATCTACATTGCCACTCGAATGACTGTGTTTAGGACTTTGTGTGTTTTAATACTGTGGTTAAGAAGAATGAGGTCAGTTCGGAGGTACTTAGAAATCCTATATCAACCAAACTTACA
>JAUMGZ010164623.1:0-15787 GCA_032359645.1 Pododesmus macrochisma
AAAATGGTTTTATGATGTTTTCTTTACAATAAATGTGTACATACAATAATTACTGTATTTGTTCTATTATATACTACGAATCGTATGATAAAAACACACTGTATATGTGAATGGCAGGTATTGTAGTTTCATATTAAATCAGTCTTTAATTGAATTTAGGTTATGTCAGGTCTAACATGTGCTTGGGATTGGCGATTGGTTGATGTGATATTTTGTGTAACGGAATAATGGTTTTTAAATGACAGTGAATCCCGGAATACTTGTTATCGATAAGGAATGCTAATTCTATTTCTGAAATATTAGCGCTCTCAATTACAACGCTAAAAGCGCTTAAATAAAACTACCGCTAAAATAATTACGTTAACAGTAATGAAGACGTTATTGTTGTCTTATTATAAATCTAAAAAGGAAAACAATCCTTTATTGTCACTGTATGAGTAAATGAAAACTTCTCAAATGAACTTATCACCTTGTATTCAAGATAAATTCCAGATTGATATGCAAAAGGAGGAAATAGAAAAATTGAAACAGCTCTTTGATGAATCTATTACAAAGAATGTAAGAGGTATGTATATATTGTGCTGTAGAACGCTTATCAAAGGTGAAAATTATTACCCTTATTATACCAGCATGAATCGAACATGGAAAATGCTCATCAATAGCAGCCCGGGCCCTTTTTCGTAACAGTTTCATGGTGGAGCTTTCATATGTTTGACAATGAAATTAATCAACTTCTTAAATGAAAAAAATATCTTTTATATTATTTCGTTATGGATCGATAATTACAATGTGTCAGATCCACTTATATGACAAATTTTGTTTGCCACAAAGGCTTCTATTACTTCTTACGTATGACAATAATACGCCAATACGCCAAAACGATGACCCATAATACCACCGATTTGCTTCTTAGTAACACGAAATGAAAGTAGATTTCTGTAAAATACTCAGAATAAATCATACATAAAACACGATTGGTGGCCGGCCGGTTGCTTCTTGGAGCAGATTTCCATTTTATTAAATAACAAGTGACTAAATCGGCCGGTATTTTTTTCTTTACGTTCGGAACATTATCGGAGAGAAAAGGATTTAAAGATTTACAAACTACAGTCAGTCGGGAAAATGGTCACGTTGAACAGAAACATTTCGTTTCCTCGGTAAGGTGAAGTGATTCTCTGTTATCGCTGAATATTAACCAATAGGATTTATTAGTACTACATTTTAGTTAAAGTTGGTCATTTAGTTCGTTTGTTTAATTAGTGCTTAACGTCTCTTCGAGAGTAATTCACCGATATCAAGGCAAGAGAAGCGGTGTCAGGAACGGGAAATGAATTCAAAGGGGATAGTTCAGAAAGAAGGATGAGCCCATGCTACGGTTTTACACATTCTCTTTCCCTGTATGCAGGACTTCTAGCTAAGCATCCTCTCCACAGGACGTGCTGATCTTTGACTGACCTCGACCCTTCAAATGTCAGACTTGAGTGACCTGACCAGAAACACAAGTTCCCGTCAGCATAGCTCTCAAGGTTTTCGAGACACTCAGACTACCCTATCACGATAATGTGTCAAACACAGAGAAGTGAAATTGTTCGGTGCTGCAATTAATCCTTCCATTCCAATCAAAATGTCATAACAATTGACTTGCCAAGAACAGTGTTAACTGCCGTCATGCTTGCAATTCACAAAGAGAAACCGCCTGGTTAAATTGCCTTCAATGCACATACTATCATTATTCTTTATTCTTACGTTTTGGTTGACGTTAAGCCCTAATTAAACAAACAAATAGTTAATGATGGTCATAAACGTTAATTATGAGGTCAAATTCATAGTAATATGTGCGTACTGCTTTTGTCACATGCGGTCGTTGAATTTCATAAACAACATTGGACTGTGACATATATTTTCTCGTATACAAATATAGTACAACCATTTCTATTTAAATGCCAACAGTATGAAATTGTTGCCAAAACAAATAAATTTCTTAATGTAGAGCTACCGATTATTACAACTTAAATATTCTAGATAATATACATTTGAATATATATTCACCAAAGAAAGCGATTTAATTAAACAACCGACCGATAGTAAAGCTTTAACCAAAACACATTTTCAGTGTCTTAAGTTTTTCTACCTCTATATTGGTAGATTTAGTTGGTTATTGTATGTACTTACAGTATATTAGAACCAGAAATGCATTTATTAGGTTATTAGAATATTACAATCAATTACAAAGTAATTGCATTTTAAAGATAATTTTGGTACACGTACACAATACACCAGCATATTTCAGAAAATAAACAACATACAAAATATTAACACAAGACTCCTTTTAATAACCTGAAACTATAAAAACCACCAATCTAATAATAAACAAAATTATTAAATTTCTTACGTTTCTCTAATCTAACCACTTCACTAACCAGCCACTTTGGGAGTGGAAGAAAGGTCGCTGGATTAACGAGGCTTCATTGTTTTTAACATCGCAGTCATGATACAAATAAACAACTAGAATGATAGATAGTCGTACTCTTAGAACTTGAGGAATACTTTAAGTGTTGCTTTTTATAGAGTTATAGAGGAACACAATACTGCAATTTTAATTAAGTCTCCTTTTCAGTTCAATTAGAGCGTGAAATCAGGAAACAACTCATTGGCAATCCGGAACTATTCGCCACAAGGGATGTACAGGGTAACAATAGCACTCTGCCATCTCATTTAAGAGCGGAACCTCAACAGAAACTATGGGGAAATCCTTTGAAAAAGGACAATCTTTATTCATTTCAAAACACATCACTTCAAAACACGTCAAATAGTAGAAACAGTTTCATGAAAAAGAATAATGTTGGCGTATCGGACATTATGAAAGAACTTGAAATGTTGGATAACGTTGAGGAAAACAGCCAAAGCATCCCTGTTGAAGAAGGTACACAAGGACATAGGTTTTACTCTGCAGAAGTTATGTTAAATTCTATGTTTATTTTGTACGATTCTTACTCACTTCGTCGATCGCCATGCGTCTTATTAGCGACATTATGGCACGTAGATATTTCAAATATTATAATGGTAGCGAGCATTGAAACGAAGCTAAGTTGTGGTAAATGTTCATCTACTTCTATGTGTGTATGCGGGCATAATGTGGTTATGACGTTACCATTTGATATTATACATTTACAAACTTCGAGTTCAACATTATTATACTTGTCTGCAGTTATTGGTATATATGGTAGGGAAGTAGACCTACTTTTACATTCTAAAGCATCTATTTGTTTGGAATTTAATTTGCAATTAATTTCCTGGGGAAATCGAGAACCTAAAGATGACCCTTTTCCGGACAAAAACGTTTATACGGATACTCAGTGTGACATGATTACTACACTTAGAATTACTAAAGATAAACGTAAAGATGTAAACAAGATGTATAAACATGAACGTGAAAGTGACGTTAATATATGTGACAAGTACGGCGTGTCGTCATTAATACGGGCATCTGAAGATGGACAAGAAAATATAGTGCATACACTATTATTGCGTAATGCTGATGTGAATATTTGTGACAAGGACGGCATGTCGGCTCTTATGAAAGCAGTTATTGGTGGTCATAGAAATATTGTAAAATTGCTGTTGCAATATCAAATAGATGTTAACATATGTGACAAAAATGGTAGATCTGCACTAATATTAGCAGTAGATGCCGAATATATCAAAATTGTAGAAATGTTGCTTCACAATAAAGCAGACGTAAATATATGTGACAATGATGGTGCGTCTGCACTTATCAAAGCTGTCATTGTCGGAAACATATTTATGGTGAAATTATTATTAAGAAGCAAAGCGGATGTAAACATATGTGACAAAAATGGCATGTCAGCACTTATGAGCGCAGTGACTGGTGGACATAGCGATGTTATAGAGGTGTTGTTGCAATGTGAAACAGATGTCAATATATGTGATGTCGACGGTACATCAGCACTTATGAGAGCAGCTATGATTGGCAACGAATATATTACAGAGCTTTTATTACAAAAACATGCGGATGCTAACATATGTGATAAGAATGGCATGTGTGCGTTAATGATAGCAGTGGCAGATGGACATGAAGGGATTGTTGACCTGTTATTAAAAAATGCTTAATAAAATGCATTCTCATTTTTTTTTTTAATATGATCAGAATATGATTGATTCCGAAAGTATATGGACACGTCCACAATAAATATCTAATAACAGTGCAATTGTACATACATCTGTAAGAACTAATGTATAAATGCATATTTCACGAAGCAAAATTCTTAAATTTTAAACACTGTGTAACTTTATATGTCTTGCGTAAAAAAAGTACGACTAATATTTGCATGACGAATTCTATTACAAAAACAATATTTCTACGAAATGTTGGCCAAGGAATGTCTCTAAAAGCTTTGTATAACTAGATAAAAGGTTGTTTTCGTGTCAAAAATCGGCACATTCCTCGAAGGGGACGCTAGCTGGTGGTCCTGCGTAGATGGATTTCTGCCTCTCTAACACGATAAAGTTTCCCATGTAAATTGGATATAAGAGTTAGCGGAGACGCGTTGCACGAGCTCATCTTTCTCTCTATACTTTTCATATTGCCTTTCTTCCTGTCATAACGTTTTATTTCTTTCGTGATATTGGTGAAGTACCCTGGAAGTGACGCTAAGCCAAATTATACAAACAAAATATTTGGGTTATTACCTTTTACCATTATGTTTGTTTAACTAATTGAATAGTGCTATAAAATGTAAATGGGATTTTTGCTTCCAACTTAACTAGCAATGGAATATTACACAAGTATTTTAGAATTTGATAACATACCTACTTAACATTAAATCATGACTGAACAAGCGTACAGGTGCGGTAAAAATACATACATGTATGATAAGCTTGATCAGTTCGGACATTAAGGCACGCGAAGCGACTGTTATGTCAGTAATATCGGATTTTAAACAAATATTAAACAAAAACAGGAATTATCAGGAACGTTAATTAAAACATTAAAATGAGTACCAACCTTTACCAATTTTAAAATAAATTTATACACTTATAAGTGTAATACGAAATAACATAAACTCATAATTATATTACAATGTTTCAAACGTCTTTGTCTCATATATTCCTTGGTCTTTAAGACGATATCAAAGTATTGTTATTGCGTGGCCACGGAGCATCAATTTCAATCCCATATTCCAATGGGAAAACACTGTTTAGTCAATTGCAGTAAGTGTAGCAATGACACAACATATACAAAATAAAGTCTGCTTAAGGTAATTTGAGTGTGTAAACCGAAAGTAGATACTTTTTTTAAAACCAATGCAGGGAGACATTAGCATATTTGATGTTCTGTAAATTCATTAATCTTAACGTATGATTATTGTATGTATTATGTTAACGTAACAGTGTGTATTTTTCTAAATAAATATATTTCAAAGCAATACACGCAGTTGTCAAGTTTATTTATTATCATTGAGACACATGTATCTAGTTTTCTACAATTCAGGAAACCAGTTACCAAATTTCATTACAGTAACTATACTATTACATACATGTACTCTGTGTATATTTTGAATCTTTCAGCATAAATTAATGGTCAATATATTAATTTAATACTAATGTATGTCAGCATACCTTTTAAAGACATTATTTGCCAAATAATGTGTCCTTAATTTATTTTCTTCAAATTTCCTTTTTTAACATAAAATCCCATTTAAAATCCTTAAAATGCTGACAACCTATAGTTGTTTTGTGACCTGTCATTTTCTTAACCTTAAAGCAATACAAACATCAAATTTGAAGAAATTCTATTGAGAAAAAAGTGATAGTGGCCTATTTCCTTAACAGTTACTCATCAGCAATAAAACAAGACAGCCAGACGGAAGGACGGACGGACCGATAGACGAACGGATCGATCGACCGACCGACAGACAGACAAACAGATGGAGTACTTACTGAATTTGGGGAAAGGTTTTTTTTAATAATTTTTATTTCAGTTTCACATGTTATACATATGTTATAACACAAAATGTTTATAAATTTACAAAAGATGTGTGGGTGCTTGACTCAAATATATTCCCGTAGTTTGTTATCGTTTATAAGATAAAAAAGTTATTTATTGTGTATCTTCACGAACGTAGTGTATTCACAGATATCAATGACCTACGGTCAGTCTTCATATGTACTTGCCAGAGGGGCTAATTTATCGTAATAAATACCTGACACAGGGACTAGTTAATAAAAAAGGAAGGAAATATTATGTATTTTATCATCAAATATCCTAAACTGTGATTTTAAAGACGGAAGACAATATTGTCGACTAAAATGAAAAATGTATATATTAAGATTTTTGTTGTCAAAGGCCTTTCGATTAAAAAAGTTACACACATAAACAAAAATTGAATGTCGCTATCAAAAGCTTTTTTATTGTTGTAGTGATAGAACTGGACCATCTAATTATGGCTTAACATCACTTCCAAAATATGTCATCGATATCGTGACAAAATACCAAAAGATAGAAAAAACAAAAATCTGAGTTATTTGTAAATAAACAACATAACCTGCAATGCAAACCAGAGCAGTAGAAATTCGGTTCGACTTGCATCGTGTCTTTACCACAAACTAAATGTTCAAACGACGTATTCAAAGAACACTCGAATAAAGACATCCATCAGACTTTCGGAAATCGTAATTGTAATCGTAATCATCTGTAATCGATTACATTTTCTCAAGTAATCACATGTAATCAGTAATCGCTTGTTTTTATGATTACATGTAATCGTAATGAAATCGATTACTTTTGAAAAAGGTCTGTAATCATGATTACGTTTTGATTACTTTATGATTACTTTTGGTATTTTTATGTTTTTCTTGTTTTTAGTAATCCTTCACAATGAAAAAATATGTAAATCATATATTTTCAACTGACATGTCATGATTTATGATAACATACAGTAAATATCAAAGTTCTATTTCAATCAATTTAATCAAACTACATATTTATCATCATTGTAACCACTTCTCGTGATCGTGAAAAAGACTGAAAAAACTAACTGCTATAAAATTTTCCCCATAAATTATTAATTCAAACTTTAATCGATTACATTTCAAAGTGATTGTAATGTAATCAATGACATTTAAAAATAAGTTATTGTAATTGTAATGCTTACACTGCAATTGCAAAGTAAGCGGCCCACAGTCTGATATTAATACTGAAATCAGTTGAATATTCCCTACATTGGTTTGTTGTTGTATGTGTTCGATTCAAATCAATTGGGATACTAAATTTCAATAAAACCCTCACACACACACACACACACACACACACACACACACACACACCACCCGTAACGTCGTGTCTTCTCTTGCTCTTAGCCATACCCCATTTAAACATATTAATTTTGTTTTGAGTTTGGGATGCATTACATTTGTTTTATTCAGATATAACACCTCTAACCTAGTAATGCAACTGTTGATTATGACAATAAAACGGGTGTTCTCTTACAGAAAACTGAGCATTAAATTAACATTTGAACTTCCGTTCTTTATTTCTGTAAATCTTGAAAGGTAACAGGATTCTATATTTTATTTACAAAAAAAGTCCTTTTAATACATGGCATCTACAACATCCATCCAGAAAAAGTTGCTGGTGTACGAATTGCCAATCTTGTGTATTTAACTCTTATAAGCACATGGTCGCCAGTGTTCAGCTGGAGAACAGCAATAGCTGTTCCAGTATTGACGAAGGCATTAGCTTGGCTTGAATCAACCTTTGAGGTTCCTTTCAAAATTCCATTCACCATTAATTCGGTTTCCGAATCACCTCCGAACTCCATTAACGTTGTCCATGTTATGACGTAGATACCGGTCGCTGGAACAATGTAGAAACCGTCAGTCGGGTTGTAACCATTCAATGTGTCTAAGTTTTCAAGATCATATATAATTGTAGAACCAGTAGATAAGGATTGCTTTCTTGACAAAGAAGCGTGGAAAGCAATGTTTGGCTTTGAAACTGGAGAAACTCCTGAAATAAAATGATATATTTTGACTTAATCATTCCTTTTATAACTAGCGCATTGTACTGTTTCTGACATCATATCAATATTAAAAGATGCAACTAAGTTTTATCGCATGTACTTATTCATAGCTATCATTAAAAAAGTAACCACATCAAATGCATTTTTTAAAGAGACCGTCACGCAAGACTTTGTACGACAGCGTATTATAATTTATGGACATGCACTGATATACATATATAGTAGCCAATTGGTCAATTGTTTGTTTGCATATAAGAAAAGTTTATACATTTTATAAAGAAGAAATTTTACAATGTTGATAGATGTTATAAAGATCAAATTTATACTATGAAAAACAAACGACAAATATAAGAAGAAAACAAAAATGCAATCTAAAACATGCCTCTAACAAATATGAGGAAAGAGCCAATACTCTGTGTGAGACACCCCGTCACATACCCAGATCAAGCTTCGAAGCAGCCGTCATCAAAAGACGCTATAGAGATAATTAATTTAGGATCTTTTGTAATTAACATACTGTGTGCCCAACCTCTTCATTAAATTAATTTACTCCTGAATTTCTTGCCTTTTCTACATTATTAAAGTGTTATCACGTGTACTTATTCACAGCTATCATGAAAAGATAAACTGATATATAGCAGGCAATTAGTCAAAACAAAATTACATATTAATTAAGTTAATGGATGTTATAACGATGAAATTTGAATTATGAATGACAAACGAAAAATATAAGAAGAATACAAAAATGTAATCTGAACATGCCTCCAACATATATGATATTTATAAGAGGAAAGAGCCTGTGTGAGACACCCCCGTCCCGAACCCCAGATCTAGCTGGATGGCCCATGTCTAACTCCTGCTCGAATATCTGGTTTCGCTTCCTGTTCTTAATAGAAGATCATGATGTTTCATTTCTATTCAATAATTGTTTCTTTTTTCAAAGGGATTCATGATGATTCCCTTTTAAAATAAATTTGTATGTTTGTTTTTCTGTGTGCGTCCCCGTCTCACCTTGATTTTGCCAATGATAGCAATGGAGTTATAGCTTTTAAACAGCTCATCGGTTTTTCGTATTCCTTTGTTTTTAAGAGGATAAGAAAGGTGCCAGTGACTTTGAAGAAGTCGTTGGTTTACGTCCATCAATATACAATACACATGTAAACTTTCTTCATAAAAAAACTAAAATATATTTTCTTTTGTTAACTGATGGACGCTTTTCTAGTCTTGTGTTTGCATGTACGTTATCAAAGACATGTGACGGTTGCTGTTAACATGAATCTCGTTCTCCTTCAGAAGCCATTCGTGACGCTAGTAATGCTATGACTTCATCCCTTCAACTCATATCTAGGTCATATCGAGACGAAATCTACTTGTAATAGTGTGCACTGATGGTGTCTGTCCCACTAAAATATCACGCTGCAGACAAATTGTCATAATACTTCACTCGGTCACATTATCCTGACACCGAGCCAATCAGTCCTTCTCCTACCCTAAAACACAGAGCACTGGGCAGTGATCGAGAAGGTTACCTAATTTTAACGTCTTATTTTTGACGCGGCAGTAATTAGAACCACCACATACAGGATCACGAAGCGAATGCTCAAGCCCTGATCACCACGACGGTAAAAAGAAATGTGATCAACAGAACAAATAGAAACAAACATTAAAACACAAAAATAACTCAATCAAACAAACAAGCACTTCTTGATTCAGACTGTTTAGTCAGTGTGTCCTTACAGACAGATGGGGCCGCGGTGGCCTAGTGGTTAAAGTCGCCGACTTGTAATCATAAGCCTTTCACCTCCTTGTTCGGTCCCCGTCCGGGGCGTGCTAGTGTGAAAAAGTTGCCAGTGACTTGCCGTAGGTCGGTGGTTTACTCCGGGTACTCCGGTTTCCTCCACCAGTAAAACTGGCACGTCCGTAAATGACCTCAGCTGTTGATCAGACAATAAGCCCTTAATACAAACAAACAAACAAACCTACAGACAGATCAAAACAAGTAGTAAATCGAAAAACCAAGACGATATTCTGAAGCCGATAGTCCATGGACATTGGCAAACAATAGGAAAACGTGGGACGCACACAGAAAAATTAACCAAATATACATGTATTAACTAAAAATGGCAACATCGAGAACTACTATTAAAAAAAAACTAGAAGCGAAACCAGATTCTCGCGATATGTAAGCGTTTCCTGCTACACACGTGTCACCCGCCGCGATGCTTCCTTATCATTCCGGTGTATGATAACCCTTACAATACAAGGATAACTATTGTGGAGCATAAAGGTTGTTTCTATTTGATTTGCGAGGAAAGTCAAACACAATATTTTATTTGAATAAATAAGGTTTAACCTCGCGCCTTGGAAGAAATGCACTTTATTACACAGTATGTTTTAGAAATGGTATGTATTGCTTGTCTGGGTTTTTTGTGCAAGTTTGTTGTTTTCTTATTTTCTCAATGGTATCGCGGCAAAAAACTAAAGGGGAAACCAATAGGACAGGAACAAAGTTACAAAGGGCATGGGAAAGGTTAGCAATTGGGTAAATACAGCAAAAAGGATTCATCCATGCAACGGCTTTTGCGCCTAATTCTTTCGAGCTTTACAAGGGGATAAGGCTGTTTACAATCCTAATAGACGGGATTGCCAACTGCGCTTCCCCTCCGAAGGAAGTTTTGATCTGTTTCTAGCATCAACTCATTAACGGTTCCTTCTTGGATAAATCTATAAGAGACATGAGTTCAAACCATCATCATGGTTTTTCCAAAACCTCCCTACCAATGGTGTAATGCGTATTAATTAAAGCTCCATTCACACAGAAGCATATTAAGTTACATTTACACAGAAAATGCGATCGCGATGCAACCTCTTGGCGACCGAAATTTTGACAATAGCAAAAGAGGTTTCAGAGGTCTCTTAAAGATCTCACTGAGGTCGCTACAAGGTTTCAGAGAAGCCGCAAAACCAATTCGTTTGCATCCGATTTGGTCGCTCAGAATTTTCTTTGGTCTCCTAGAGGTTTCCAAGCGGTTTTGTGTTAATTGCTGTGTTATATTTATTTTAATTGGTTTCTGTTTTGCGGCAATTGGTTTCATCTAGACAAGGGTGCTGATACTTAGCAACCTAGTGGCGATTTATCCGCGATTGATCAGTGACGAGTCGGCGATCGATCGGCAACTTGCAGAGAAATGATTTGATGCACGCATTACGTTTGATCGGTGGTCGATCGACAACTAGTCATCCACCAGTCTAACCAATATAACGCGATGAACAGAGATGCATACAAATCTAAGACAGCCAAAGTTTAGAAGAATGGCATCTGCATCAGAGCGACATACAACAAAGGAAAACACAAAAAAGAATAAAATGAAAGGATGGGTGGATGACATCTGAATGAGTAGGACTGACCATCAGAGAAAGACACAAACAAAAATCAAACTTCAGGAAGAATAACATATGAATCGGAACAACTAAGGACCAAGGAAATTATTTGAAAATGTAAAATTGTTATTGTTATTAATTATTATATAAGGGTTTATCGTCACGTCTAGAATATTTCACCGATATAGCGACAAAAGACCAAAGGAGAAAAACCAAAAGATAGGACAGTAAGAGAAGCGTCGACAGGAACGGGAAATAAAAGTATGGAGATAGATCAGAAAGAAGGATGAGCCCATGCAACGGCGTTTCCGCTTACTCTTATCGAACTTAACATGGGGATCTTTATCGTGCCAGGGGGTTAAAAATCCCTGTATACGGGACCGCCAGCGTAGCGTCCCCTCCGAAGGACGTGCAGATCTTTGTCTTGCCTCTATCCTTCAACCTGTCTGACTTGGGTGACCCTACCAGAAACACAAGTTCCCGCCAGCAAAGCTCTCCAGATCATCGAGACGCGCAAACCTCCCTACCGCGATAAGGTGAAAATGTACAAGACTCTTTAAAAAATATGTTTATAAATGTGGAAAATTGATTCAAATAATAAGCGTACCGAAATGAAATCAAAATATCACGACATAAATTAGTGAAATTATAAGAATATCTGAGTTTTTGTTGTCAACTAACAACATGACCTGCAATGCAAATCAGAGTAGTTGGAATTAGGGTTTGACTCGTGTCATGTCTTAACCTGAAATTAAATTTCAAACGACGTATTTAATTAACAGTTGAACAAAGAAATCATAACTTTGAACAAACACGGATGTTTCCAACATAGATTCGTTGTTGTGTGTGATCAATTTTAATGACTTGGGATACTAACATGTACTATAAACAACTTACACCTTATCTTGGTCTTTGGCATACCCACTCTTAACATTTTCATTTTGTCTTCAGCTTGGGATTTATTCAACAAGTTTATTCAAATTTATTAACACTTATTACCTAGTAATGCAACTGCTGATTTTGACAATAAAACCTTTTTCTTAAAGGATAGTTAGACATTAAATCGAACATTTGAACTTTCCTTCTTTATTTCTGTAAAATATGAAAGCATACAGCATTTTATACCATTTACAGACAATTGTTTGAATGCATTGCATCTACAACATCCATCCAGAAAATGTTGACGGTGTAAAGATTGTCTCTCTTATATTTGCAACTCTTATAAACACATGGTCACCAGCGTTCAGTTGAAGAACAGTAATGTCTGTGGCAGTATTGATGAAAGATTTCGCTGAGCCTGCATCAACCGTTGAGAATCCTTTCACAACCCCATTTACCATTAAGTTAGTGACCGTAACACCTCCGTAGTCTATATATGTTGTCCATGTTATGACGTAGATACCGGTCGCTGGAACAATGTAAATGCCGTCAGCCGGATTGTAACCATTCCATGTGTCCAAATTTTCAAGTTCATAAATAATCGTGGAACCAGTAGAGAAGACCTGCTTTCTTGTCAAAGAAGCATGGAAGGCAATGTTTGGCTTCGAAACTGGAGAAACTCCTGAAACGAAAAGGTGTGTTATAACTTAATCATTCTTTTTATAACAAGGAATTAACCACGGTAATTCGTATTAAGGCAAAACACATGTGAGAAAACTACAAAATTGGCAGATTTTTTTCAATTTTGTCCTTGTCCATTGCATAGTCATTGATAAATACTTTGCTTGAGAACAAATTAATGTCAACTTTTTGTGAAAATCCTTCTTTTTAAGAAATTTGGTAAACTCACAAATCCATTTTAATGCAACTATAAAATTTACTAAAATTATAAATGAATAAATCATTTTTATAAAAATTGTCATACATTTCGTACTTTTCTTTTTTAATTGAATTTATGTATTATTAAAATATTTGAAATTTCAAAAAAAAAAAATTAATATCAGAAAAGCTGCTTGATAGATTTCCCATATTTTGCTTTATATCGAAAGCCATATAGTTAAAGAGGCAAACACACTCCGGTACTATGAAAGCAACTTTTTATAATAGCACTATAATTAGATGATGTTTCATAAAATGAATACTTTTGATAAGTTAGATACCAGGGTTCCAGCCAGCGAAATATTGAAGAATTCACGAAGTACCGCCTCCTGATCGGCCAGTATATCTCATTAGTATGCAGACGTAGTTAGGCGGAACACTGGTATAGTTTAAAATAGCATCAATACCAGTTAAAAGTCCCATTATTCTCATGCAACGCATGTAAGCCATGGCAAAATTCACTGTTTCTCGTGCTAAGGTAACATTGTATCCTAATTCACCTATATCAGTGAATGAACTCTGCCCGATAACATAAACAAAAAACACCATCACTGTCTAGATAAATGTCTTGAGGAATACCCATTTGAAGAAGATTTAGCGGTGTTGTCCAAAATCAACGCCTGTTAGTCACTTATAATTCGGAGCAATTTATAAATTTTAATTATTTTTGAAATTTAGTAAAATTTTGTGAAGATACATGAGCTTCAGGTTAGATTAACGAAAGTTACTAACTTCATATGCTTTATAAAAAATACCCATTTTGGAAAAATAAATTAAAAACCCAGCTCTAATTACTATTCGTTGATGTGTATGTATCTTTAATAAGGCTAACGACACATGGGAACTTTTTTAAAAACAAAAAAGTAGTTTGATCACTGGCATATTGCCTTAAAGGGAACGTATGTGGTAAAATTAAATTGTTATTATCAATGTCCATGCTTCCTTTCTGGTATTATTTTACCTTTTGTCATTAACATATTGTGTACCCTACCTCTTCATTGAATTCATTTACTCTTGAATTTCAAATTTATTCGGAATTTCTTGCCTTTTCTAAAATATTAAAGTTTTATGTACTTATTCACAACTTTCATGAAAAGATTAACCACATCAAATGCATTTTCCAAAAGACCACCACACAAAGTGTTGTAGGTATGATAATTAATGGACTCACACTGATGTATAGCAGGCTATTTGGCAACAAAATAATTGCTCATTAGTTAAATTAATGGATGTTATAACGATGACATTTGCACTATGAAAGACAAACGACAAGTATAAGAAGAATACAAAAAGTAATCTGAAACATGCCTCAAGCAAATATGATATTTTTAAGAGGAAAGAGCCAACACTCTGTATGAAACACCACAGTCCTGAACCCCAGATCTAGCTGGATGGCAAATGTCTAACTCCTGCTCGGATATCTGGTTTCGCTTTTTGTTCTTAATAGAAGTTCAAGACGTTTCTTTTCTATTTAATAATTATTTTTGTTTTCAAAGGGATTCATGATGTTTCTCTTGAAATAAATTTGTATGTTTGTTTTTCTGTGTGCGTCCCCGTCTCACCTTGATTTTGCCAATGATATCAATGGTATATTTTAGATAAAAAAGGTGCCAGTTATTCAAAGCAGTCGTTAGTTTGCGTCCATCAATATACTATATAACGGTCAAATACTGGTAAAAGTGAATACACATGTAAACTTTCTTCATAAATAAACTAAAATATATTTACTCATGTTGATTGGGTGAGGTTTATCTAGTATGGTGTCAGCATGTACGTTATCAAAGACATGTGAAGGTTTCTGTAAATATGAATCTTGTTTTCTTTCAGGAACCATTCGTGACGCTAGTAATGCTATGACTTCATCTTGCTTAGCCGTAGTCTCCTTCAATTTGGAAATTTCTTTCTTCAGATTGTCTATCTCTTTACTGTAAAAACAATTTTAAAATGGAAGACATAAATACTTCAACGACATGATACGGCGGTTAAAACGTGACACACAGGGATAATAAACAAGCATTACCTGTTGATGACAAACTGGCTACAAACATTGAATGACGTTTTAAATCTTGGAAACCTATCGGCTATCGTATGCATAGTTATTTGTCAATTCATTAGTAATTTTCATAGAAACAAGAGGCCCATCGGGCCTTAAAGTTCATTTGGTTGAAATAAGCCTAGAAGTTAATGTTTGGCTATTGACTTCTATTGACCCCAGTGTCATGTCCTAACCAAGATTGGTTCTTCATACCCTTAAGCTACTAAATTTTAAAGCATTAATATAAGTACTAGCCTTCAAATTGATAAGAAGATTTTTAAAATTATGTAAAGTTTTCCCATTTTGGCCCCTTAGGACTAAACTTTTTTCTTAATAAATCTGAACCCCTTTCTTATAAGGATGCCTCATATCGGATGAAATTGGAACAGTAGTTTTGGAAATAATATAAGATGTAAAAAGTTAACATATTTGCTATATATATATACAGGGTGTTTCATAATATATGCAACCATTTAAACCGTTTATACAAACTTTATTTTTATATGAAATC
>JAUMGZ010164634.1:0-15786 GCA_032359645.1 Pododesmus macrochisma
AAAACTGGCACGTCCGTAAATGACCTTAGCTGTTGATCGGACAATAAGCCCTTAATACAAACAAACAAACAAATCAAGCATTCACTACGCTAAAATATTCATAAAATTACTGTTATTACTCCGAATTAGTCAGTTTAACTTCTATCGTGTTAAAATGAGCGAAGGAAGGATTATGCACCAATCATCATCATATACGGACATATTAATCTCGCTCTGAAATGTCAAGTGCACTTTTACCCTTCTCCCCTTTGTAACTTTACGATGCACTGTAGTCTATATTCTATTCGATTCTATTCTATTCTATTCTATTCATTTGTGTTGTATCGTATTGTATTGATAACATAAAATTTAAATTACGTTTTACCGCTCCATTTTTCTTGAATTTAAAGACTGGTTGTTGTATTTCCTTGGTAGCATGTTATCGTATTCTGTAGGTAAAAGATTAAACATACATTAAAACAAGAATGTCAGTAAGGGAGTATACGTGATCTTGTGTTTGATAACCCAGAATTACAGTGACTTAGCACAAATAACACTAAAAATTACGACCAAGTCTATATATTACATATTTCGTCACTGACGAACAAAATGAAGCTACACATCTGTAGCTAGACAAAGAAATATATTTTACAATTAATCGTTTCCTTTTAAGTATTTCTATAAATGCTAAAATAGTGTAGTTGTTGTTGTTTGTTGTTGTTCAAAGCTTTTCGCCCGCGATCGGTAACATTCGTGTGTGCCGGGGAGCTTTGTTTTTTTTCTTCTCTAATTAGCGGAAATGGTGAAAACGAAAGCGGATGTAGTATTCTGTGAAATCTCACTTCGTCTATGTATAGCGGGAACTACCAATACATACGTTATATTTCATAGAAATTATAGAAATTAAATTATGTTTTGAATATTGTTTGATTTGTAGTAACTTTAATTTCTTTGTACTGGACATAATTTCTAAATATTGAGGAAATAGTGAAAACGAAAGCGGATGAACTATTCTAGGAAAACTCACTTCGTGTCTATGTGCGAGAACTCAATTATAGTTGTAGAAATTCAACGATACTGTTTTAAATATTTGGATTTTATGTAAAATCTACCTTATTTTTCGTGCTAGGATCTGGACATGATTTCTAAAATTGTATCGATAACGTTATAAAGTCATAGATCTGGAAAGATTAATGCATAAAACTCCCGCCATATTCGTTTTGCAAGGGTGACATACGCACTGGTTCCAAACAAAGCACTGTAAAACATTGCACTTCAACGAACAGCTTAGATTTATAATAAGAGGGAATACGCAATTAAATCCAACCTCATTTTGTCCATCAACTTCGACAGTGTTTTGATTTTATTTATTACTTCTTTCTGTGAAAAAAAGATGCAGTGTATAGTCGAGGCACAGTTTACATGTGAAGTGTGCGTGTATAAAGTTTTACAAGTTAGCCTACGTACTATAGGTTAGCCTACTTGCTCAAAACGAAATACTGTTAAAAATAATTTGTTGATAGAAATACAAGATATGTACAAATAATATCAATAAATCATGTATAATGTATCGCTTAGATTTGAAAGAATATACTGTATCAAAAAGCTTATTATATGAAATTTATTTTGTAAGATCAAGATCGCGCCATGAAAAAGCAATGCTTCACATACGGTATAACATTTGTTCTATTTAACGTACGCAAAATATATTTTTTGCAATTAACCAACTTAACACATATTCTTTTTCTCTTGGTTTCATTATTTAATTTTAATACACACTCTATGATTCAATAATTTTTGACGTTATCAAATCAAGCGACTTTTTCTTTTGCATCTTTGGTAAAACTATACGCCTGTGGTAAACTGGCGTTTTCACTTCGCTTATAACTGCCAATATTAAGTACAATTTAAAACATTGTAGATCTACTATGTGTTACAGTTAAGTTTTGTTGTAACTAAAATATATGTTTATTTATTGCTATCACTGGTTTACATTTGGAGGAATCTTAAGCTTGGTCGATGTTTCGCTTGATTTAAAACAAAATGACGGTGTATATCTGCATTTAGCTTTACGTGTTAAAATTTCTTCAAAATTTAACATTGCATAATTTTTTTAATAATATTGCTTCAAAAATATCAATGATAAATAAATACAGTCGTATCATACACATTTTTATTGCATTGTCTCTTTTTATCAATAATAAAGCATGCTCACGATTATTTAATTTAAAACTCAGTTTTGGAATTTTTATATATTCAAATACTAAATTGTAACTAATTTCTCAATAATGAAAAAATTATTGTTAAAATCCGAATGCTAATTTTGCTGTTAAGAAAGGCAGAGATTGTTCCGCAAATTAAAAAAAATGGATCTCTATTACTAATAGCAAGACATTGACCCGAATACTTATTATACTTTGTTTTAATTAATTACTACAACTTTAGGAAATTTAAGTTTTATAATCCTTTTACGATTACAAGTTAAAAAAAGTAGAATCACACATTTTTTAACGTTTGTGTCTCCCAGCAGCTTTGCTGCAATTTCTTGTTTCAAATCCGAATGAAGAAACTTTTAGAAAAAAATTAAATTGTTTTATCATCTAACCGTACATCAAGGTACACACCGAAGATATAGAAAATGATATTCAAATTCATCAAATTCATCTCATTCTTTGACATCAATCAAAGGAGTCTTTCGCTTTTATAATCATAGACATATATTGAAGACAAACAACTATCTTTTTTTTATCTCTTAGTTAATATTTTAACAGTTCATCACAGCGGACTCTAGATTGTATACCTCCTCCGGAGCGTTTTGTTTACGAGTTATCCAAAAGAGGCATTCGAAACTATACAGCTACATACATGTAGTCAGCTCTAATGAACACTTAAAGCCCGTGAAGTAACATACTTCAAAATTCCAGAAATAAACAAGATTCAACAAGATTCACAGAATTCAAGCTTCAAAAGTCAATAAATAGAAGTGTAAATTAAAGTGATCGACATGGGTCTTCGGATAATTCTCCAAGAACGGTTATATGCGTTATATATCAATGTCTGAAATGCTGTTAGCGGGCCAAAACATATCCTTTTATCACTTTTAATTTAAACTTGGGAATTACTCAACAAAAATGTTCCTATGTTTATTGAAAATTTATGAAGGGTAAATAACTGCTATAAAAGTCTCTGTAACTTAACATTGTCATATACATAAAACTTATTTTCCTGTCAATTTGAAAAGAGTTTTATTGGACACGTGTCCACTGGGGAATTCATGAACTGTTGCCTGCTTCAGCCTATGCCTTTGTTATTAATGATCTGTCACCTAAATTACCTTTACTTATTGTAGAGTCATTTATATTTAAAGAAGGAAACGACTGAGGACGATTCTTCCTCTGATGATCAAACAGATGCACTTAACGAGGAATCAATAAGTGAAACACAGGGGAACATTGATGAACAATTGCAGGCAAAATTAAAGGATTTTTCAGAGCAGAATAGTGACTTGTATACGAAAATTATGTCATATGTGAGAACAGTAAAGCGACCTGGCTGGATGGACCTGCTTGACGGGTTTTCAGCTGCTCTACGTAATCTCTCTAGGTACTGATTTGTTAATGTATATTTCTCATAGACTGTTAACTATCATAGAATGTAAATTATCCTTATTTAGTAATTGCTCCACCAGTATTCCCATACGATGTGTCTTAATGGATGTATCCGCATATATCTTTTATATAACACTTAATTACCAATTCAAATAACTACACACCAATTGTTTGTTTTGCGATTGAGTTAAGATAAAACCATCATGGATGTATCATCACATATCTTTTCTATAACACTTAATTACCAATTCAAATAACTACACATCAATTATTTATTTTGCGATTGAGTAAAGATAAAACCATTCATGGGCTTGAATAATTGATAAGAATACAAAAATGCGCTCCGCTGATTCATGCTTCAATTATTGATAAATCTCTAATGTCGGAAAGTCTACCTATGCTACTTAACTGATATGTATTTATTAACATATTATAGTAGTAGTAGTAGTAGTAGTAGTAGTAGTAGTTACATATTGTATGTGTCACACATTTAGTTACAGGCAATCTGACTAAAACAAGATCTACTTTGCTCCCGGGATGTCTCTGAGATACGATATCCAAACAACGGGAGCAGCGTAGATCTGGTTTTTATCCGATTGAGTTAAGGAATATACTCATTATATACAGGTTTATAGTAAAAAAGAAAGAAAATATTTAAACACTCTATCATAGCCCTAACAAATTGTTTGTCAAAGTAAGGTAATATTTGAGTGATTTCAGATATATTGCATACTGTCAAAGTTTTAATTTACATTTCTTGTCATGGACACATGATCCTTCTAACAAACGATAAGATTCGGTTAAACAACCAAAATGTACATTCACGTTAATGTGATACATTTTTCATTGCAAGTATGAGGTCACTAGAAAGGAAATTAGTTTGCATTGACATAGAAGAGTTATAAATCATATCGCAATCACATTTAACAAACGCAAATTCGCATTATTGTTGCTTCAGTCTCACAATCTCACAATCTCACACCGTTTTCTTGTGTCTGGCAATCTATAATCTCTCACGTATCGCATTTTTTTAACCTTCGAATTTCTTCTTATTGCAGTCTCGCATTGCAATGTCATATATATAATCATTGTTTTCACTGTACCCGGTTTCTGTAGTTTCTCTTCATCGAAGCCTTGGCTTTGTGTCAGTATTGCCACACCGCCTGCGTCACAAGTCAAAAACAAGGCGGCGCCCAATAGAGAATCAAAACTTAGTGTAGGAAAGAATAATCTTTCCAAATCACATGTAATGTGAAATATACGTTTTAAATATCGAACCTTTATAAGATGATTTTATGTCAGGATATTATTTAAACGCATAGGATGTAAGAGTTTCGTGTCAAAATTTGGTATCTGCAAAAGTGCAGACTTGCTGTGATTCAATAGATACGATGTTAAAATGTACTACCGCACCGTTTCCGATTCTTTAAGTATCTAAATTAACAAAATATAGTAGATTGTTCTTGTTCGTCTGTTTACATCGGCCTCATTAATTATACATGTAAATATTTGCCGAGAATCCCGCGCGATTAAGTTATGCATTGTTAGACCGACGAAATTAACTTTGACACATGAAAAAACTCACCTCCTTTTTTTGCGTTCACGTGTACATTTTGCAGTCAAATAACCCTTCTTTAGGCCTCTCAAAAGAAAGTTTAAATGGACATTTCAAAAGCATTAGGACATATTGACGGTCAACACTGGGTCATCAAAGAATATTTATTTTGTGGATAACGTATTGGTTTTATAAAAATTATGTTAAACAATTCTACAAACGCAATCTAAATCATATGAATTACAGGTTTAGTTTGTGTTTTTTTGCAACAGTTATTCTTAGAAATATTCTGTACGAAAAAGTGGAGTATTAATCACAGGTAATTCGGAATGTAAAACGATGCGTAGAATATTCCATTACAATATGTTTACCTGATGACATGTTGTCTTCAGTGGGCCTGCGCATTCTTCGGATCAAGCCGGGTTTATATGAATATGGGCCGACTTTGAATTGACTTTTTGTTGTGTATATTAAAAATTCAATATACAGATTAAAAGTGCAGAAATACATGAAAGAACATAGATACGGACATTTAAACGTTGTTTTCCGCGTTTTTTTGGCTGATAATAAATAAAATATGTACATTTTGTAACAACCGCACAGTCTGATTTTTGACACGACACCTTACATCCTATGTCTTTAATAGTCATGTGATAAAAGAGGAATACACATTTTTTTACCAATAACAAACTTAATTCTTTAAGTTCTTTCTTATACAACATTGTCCAGGGTAGAACGAGATTATCACAGTCATGGAATAGATGACATGTTGATGACGTGTACAATAGATCAGCATGAGTGCAGTGTACGGTAAGCCTTTTGTTATATTAAATGTAATCTAAAAACAATAAACTGATTCAACAGAACAAAGAAATCATTCGATAAACAAAACGGAAAAAAGTTACAGTAACAGTTGCGTAATAGTATAATTTACAGCATAAAGTTAATAGAGAATACACCAAACATTAGTATAGATAATATGTACATTACGTTCATGTATTTATATTTACAATTGGTATTGTTTTCCTTTCAATGACACTACTTGTGCCGTTGTTATGCATATGCTATGAATAATAATGAACTCTGTGAACTGCGTGACGTCATAATTGAGTGCACTTCTCTGGTCATCCGTTGGAACACTCCATTAAACGAAGGGGTGACCGTTTAAAATGATAAAATATAAAAATTGTTCAAGCAAATTTCTATTTTTAAAATTAGTGAAAGTGTTACTAAAATTCGCCGTCATGCACTTTGCGACTGTCCATTGTTGTTCATAACGCATGAAAAACTCCAAAAAGAATGTCATTTCTTAAACAATTGTTGTTGAACTTTTTTCAATCCGGTTCTCAATTTTTGGATTGTCCGGTTCTCAATTTTTGGATTTTTGGCATCCGGTTTTATGAGTGAACAATGCACGTAAAACCGGATTTTCGGCGGAAAATCTTGTCCGGTATCCGGAATTCAGGGAATCCGATTTATGAGAATTGTTTTACTATGAATAAAGAGCAAAAAAGTAGGAAGCGGATCGGAGCTCCGGTGAAGAGGGAATTCAGGTTTTGTGGGAATCCTGTTTGGAAGGGTTCCACTGTAGTAATATTTCCTTTGATATGTACAAAACTACATATAGCTTTTTTGGAATGCTAATATGTATTAAGTTTTGGTAGAATTCAATGTCTGATAAAAGTTTGGTGATTCATTTGCCTTGTTCTGAGAATGACTTTCAACCCTGAAAAGCCCCTCTTTAATGGAGTAAAAATTTGGAAAAGTTGTGTTATAGTTCTGTTCATATTCTGAATTTTGTGAGGTTTTACGTCGGTTCGTTGACGTGTGTTTCTAATGTCTGGCTTGGACTGGATGTGGATATCCATGGGCGTCCTCTCCTCTTTATTAATGTAACAGAATTTTGACTAGAAAAATTGAAGAAAATTATATTGAATAAAGAACAACAAACAATTAAATTAATGGAACAAACTGGCCACAGCAAACCCTTTGGTGAATCATTGGAGACAAAAGGGATCAGCTAATTATCTTATAAGCATTCGGGCATGACATATATTGACAAACCGGTAACAGTATTGCTACATCCTCCAGGTCCCACAGAGGAATGGATCAAAGATGCCAAAACCAGCATTGCTAGGTAGCACAACAAGCAAACTCTATCCGGTTCCGGATAGATCATTAATTTATTTTTTCCAGATATGGAGTATATAAGAATTGTTTTTGTTTTATCCTCCCTCTTAGAAGAAGTTATATAACCAGCATTGCTAGGAAGCACAGCAAGCAAACTCCATCAGGTCCCAGATGGAATATTATTTATTCTCCAGCCATGTAGTATATTAAACTTGTTTGTTTTTGTTTTTAAATAATAATTTGAGGCAGATGAGCTATGATCCCCACCCTTGTCTCTCATGATCCCGCCATTAAAATGAGTGTGAAAACAAAATTACAGCACACATTTATTTTTCGGCACCAAAGGTTTAGTAAAACAATTGTTAAAACGATCTTATATTAATTTATTGTGATAATACAATTTATCATGAACAAGAAACGTCAAAAACCAATTATTACTGCGTCTCGTTAAATAACCAAAACAGTAATAAACGTCTATCGTTGAAAACAAATTCACCATTTAAAAGGAAAAGACTCAGAAAATCCATTTACCAATGTTTCAATAGCTTCTCTATAATTATTTAACAGTAAGTCGTTTCCAGCATCTGAGAAATGTGTACCATCCATTCTTAAATAACTTCGCTCTGAGCATGTAAGTTTAGGGTGTCTTATTGTATAACCACTGTCTTTAGGCAGCCTTGATCGAACGGCACCATTCACCCTTTTTCTTGGTGTCTCAATACTGTTTTGGTTATTAGCGAGGTGCCAATATCTTCTGGGCAATATATTGGACCATACAATTTTGACTGTAGGGGCAAGTGTTTTCAATCTTAGAAACGACAGCATAATAATCTCACAAAGCTCTGGCGTCTTATAGGTACAAATGTCATTAGAACCTAGCTGAACCAGTACAAAGATCGGATTTGTGTTGGCACTTTTTACTTCATGCTGAATAGTTTTATCAAAATCCTTCCAATACATGCCTCTTTTTGTGATCCATTTTACTGACACGTTCCACTGCTGAAGGCATAAATGGCTCGGTCCTTTCATCACTGCCCGGTCTCTTGCCCAGTGGGGTTTCGACGATCCAACAATCCAAACAGAGATATTCTTATCTGTATGCTTAAAAAACTGAATTAATTTGTTTTTACCGACTAAAATCTAATTAATAAACAGTCTAAAAAGGTCTTATATATAAAGAGTATGCCCCGGACTTCCAACGACCCCGTTCTTGGACAAGTTCATCGGGGATTCTTCAGACGCAGCCCCTATTCTGAATGAGTGTGTTTTATATTGCTCATTACATTGACCCGTAAATGCTATTGTTTGTTTTAATACCGATGCGAATTGATACCTTGTGAGTTTTGAGTCGTCCTGATGCACAAACAATTGTGTTTCGCTACAGTTTGGTCTTGTAGCTAAGTATGATTGAAGGCTTACTACTGGACACATCACTTTTACAGGGTTTTATGATATGATAAGGGTATAGAATCGGCCCAATTGGTCAATTTTAGATTCTCTGATGGTCAATATCAAGCAAAAGTTGTCGTTAGTTTTAGTAAATGAAACATCACTTAAATTGATTGCCAAAAAATCAATCCAAACACGGAAATCTTCTTTAATACCTTGATTTACTCTAATTCTGCGAAAAGGCCTTGTGATGCCACATGTGGCATCAATAAGTCTGCGTACAAATGCTCTACCCGGTGCAATATCTTTACATGCGAAATTGAGGGATCCAATTAACGACTGCATAACGTTTAACGTAACTTTCTTGCTATTCAGTACCTTAGCAATCTTAATGACCAAATCCGACACTTTTCTCTCAGGGAGCCTCATAACCATATTTTGGGTGTCAAACTCAACTCCTAAAAATACAAAAATGCAACCTGAATCAATAACACTGTGGAAGGCCCTTCTGTTTTCTCCTTATCAATTGGAATTCCTCGGTCATAACACACAGGTTATTAAACACCACATTTTTTTCGGAGCATACATCTGTGTTGCTTTTACCGCCAACTAAAAAATCATTCAAATAATAAATAACTTGTTCTTTTTACAAAAAAACCAAACACACCATTCGATGAATGTTGCAAATTTTTCAAATAGAGAATAACTTATTGAAGCACCCATAGGCATATATTTATCCAAAAAAACCACAGGTCGTCTACTTTGAAACCTAACAAATCAAAATCCCCTGGCTAGACTAGGAGTAATCTGAAAGCATGCTTGATATATATCACTTTTCCCAAAGAGTGCGTTTTTTCCTAACTTTTGAATCATAGAAATGGCATCATCTACGTTAGCGTAGCGAACGGAACACAAAACAGGATCTATAAAATCATTAACAGACTCGTCATCTGGATAAGATAAATGACGAATGACCCGAAAATCCCCATCTGTTTTAGGAACTAACCTTAAAGGAGAAACTTTTAAGGTAGACATTGGTCGTGACAAAAATGGGCCAGCAAGTCTGCCATTCATTAATTCTGCATAAATTTTTGAACGCAGCTTCTTAGAGTCTCGCCTAACACTATTAAATTGTTTGCATCGCGTGTACCACGGGGCCTTTGTAGCACAAGGGGAAACCGAATTTTAAACCGTGTTATAATTCCTGACCAATTTGTTGATTTGGATAAACATTAACCCATCTTTCTAAAGTAGATATATTAATTGCTGACAATCCAAATCTGAAACAAGTCTTCAATGGAAAATGTGAAACTGGTATGAACTTAATGGTTTGAGTGTTTGCATCGAACTGCTAGGTGCCAGGTTGACGCCATATGTCACAAGCATGCTTGAAACGACAGTCACAAAAATTACACTTCCACTTATTGAATCCAATATTTAGCCAGATTTCAAATGCATTGAAACTGGCAACCACGAAATACCGATTTAACTCTTGTTAAAATTTGAAAATCCGCCATTGAAGAAATGATCAGGTCACTTTTTATTAAAGACAATAAGTGTCTATGCTATCAAATAAATTTATTATGTACACCCATTACGTATCTTACAGAAATTTTACTTCGTTTTTCACTGGCACCTATGGAACATGTTATACCCTGGACACAAATACCACGACATGGATACCTGGACCAAACAATGGTTAGTATATAATTGCTTAATGTTGTTAACTTTAAACCCCGTCAACTGCAGACATATATACAGTCGAGGACTTATGTGTCGAAGTTTATGGGACAAGAAAAAAACTTCGACACACCCGTATGTTTGACTCGGCCTTATGAATATTTCAGTAGGCGTCGATGTTCAAGTAATTGAACTCAGAAGTTCATATTGAAGTCATAGGCACTAAAACATACCCTATTGAAACGGTTTTTTTTCTTTGTCTGTTGATTTGAAAATAAATAGTATGTATATTTTCGTTGATACTGTAGATTATTGGATAAATGGAAGTATGTACATTTCAATAACACTGATAATGTCGGTCAATCAACCCACAGTAAACGTGTTCGTTGTGTTGTTGTTAGTTCATTCCAAGCAAAACTGTTAACGTTTCTTTTATAAAACAAAATAAACGAAAAACAAGTAACATACCTATTTACCTATCATCTATTTATCTATTTATTATGAAATCTAACAAAAACCTAAATAAATATAACAATATATGCAAACAATTAACAATGACGACTCACAGAAGCCGCGCAACCAGCACAATAGTTACTAACCTCCGTAAACTACGAGAAGCACATAAAAAAGAACACGTGAGTGTAACCATAGCGCTAGACCAAGTATACCGAGTTAACAACACAAACCATTATGAAGGAATCAACCATCTTAAATCATACGGTATAAATTAAACTGCTGGTTATTGTGTTTTCAATCGAATTATTGGCTTTTTGTTACGTGATATTTTCGAACATAAAATCTTTAATGAGAACATCAGTTATCTCAGATTCACGTGAAACATCATGCATAAATATCCTCGGCTGAATATAAAAACATATCAATTATATTATACAGCGATGTAAAAACGTTTTAGCCTTTTAAAGTAACCTTACATTTCTACTCAATAAACTTTGAACAACAAACAAAAAAAATCCAATGCAAACAAAAGAAGTTATGTGGGAATTAAATGGAAATGATACGCAAATATTGATGCTAAAAAGCCCACCAGCATGAGGATATTGATTAGATATTACATGGAAATAGAAAAAGCTAAAGTAGATAATACAAAACAACAAGTCGGTATTAAAAAGTCGTCAAAACGCACGCACCGTAATGTTTTTTCCACCGTTCCTATTTTTGAATATCAAGATTTATGGTCTTGATAGTTTGATCTGACTCAGTGTTTAGAAGTGATATGGTTATGTTCCCCTATAATCTTACACTTGTCTCTTATATAACTTTTAAAACATTTTATCATTTGTATGCATTGATGAGCGTCCATTGATGACTAATAATGCATGTAGCTAGACCTTTATGTTTGAACGAGATCCTTTCACTAAGATAATTGGTTTTTGTTTCTTGTTAAAATTATGTTAATTGGTTGGGACCCGTTTCAGTTTGTAAGTTCATATATCTCTCGATCTACAACATAATTTTTCAATTCAATTCTTTATTGACCTTAAGCTTTTAAGCTTATCAGTACATATTAAAAACATCATTATACATATATGTAACACCATAATGAATATACATAGTACAGAGAAACAGTTGAATAACAATTAACAATTAAAAGTTAATTATGATCAGCGACAGACGCATTTCTAATTTTTTTGTGACTCAATTAAATATTTACTCAGCATCAATATTTCTTTTGTAATCTTAACATATAGCAATTTGATACGTTTTAAAACTGATGGACGCTGCAAATAATATTTTTATATATTTACATCTAAAGTCATAATATTTTAGACATATTAGTAAAAAATGGTATTCATCCTCTAAATCATTTAAAGTCGTTATAGTAAATACCATTATCATAACAGTTTTAATTAAAAATTTCAGCAAAAATCACAAATGTTGTTTGTCTGTAATATAAGGCACATTTCCACAGATACACTTCGTTGTTGCAATGGTGTTGATTTACACCTGAAGAGGGAGAAACATTAATTATTAGGTTGATAAATATTAATTTTAGACTCGCATTTATTGTACATTTCCGGTTTTTAGCATGCTTTTTCTATAAAATATTGTCGTTACTGGTATACATTGTATTTGTTTATCAATTCATAGGCTTGTCATGATTAGTGTGTGACCAGTATGTACGATCTTACATCATTAAAGCGGCCATTTCACCAAGGATTGTTTTGGTCCCGATAGTACGCGATCCTTTTTTTGGTCGATCGGCCGTATTTTGCGAAAATAGTCGGGGACCTGCGAGCACTGTCGAGCACTACCCTATACCTTCGGGGGAAGATCTGGCGCGATCGCCTCAGTCTTCCGAGGGTCGGGTAACGAAAAAGTGATCGGCTATTGTTTTTTAACATGTTGTTAAACAGTAGCCGATTAAAAACCGTCGGCCCGTGGTCGTCTTGGTCGTCCCCTGAAGGTCCCCTAATCTCGCCCGCCCTCTGGAGCTTTCAATAGCCTCTGCCGCTCTCTACCGAGGGTCGTGCGTAGTGTCGGCGGTTTTGTTAAGCGGCCATTTCACCAAGGATTGTTTTGGTCCCGATAGAACGCGATCCTTTTCTTGGTCGATCGGCCGCATTTTTGCGAAAATAGTCGGGAACCTGCGAGCAATGTCGAACACTACCCTATACGTTCGGGGGAAGATCTGGTGCGATCATTTCAGTCCTCCGAGGGTCGGGTACCTAAAAAGTGATCGGCTACTGTTTTTAAACATGTTGAAAAACAGTAACCGATTAAAAACCGTTGGTTCGTGGTCGTCTTGGTCATAAGAGGGCCCCCTGAAGATCCCCTTGTCTCGCCCGCCCTCTGGAGCTTTCGGTTATCCTCTGCTTCTCTCTACCGAGGGTCGTGCGTAGTGTCGGCTGATTGTAAGCACCCGAACCTCACCAGATCCTCGGACGACCGACATGTGCCCCGTAAGTGCCCGATCACCCCCGCAGGTAGATTGGAGGCGATTCAGGACGACAATCGGGCCGATCAAAAATTGATTCATCGGGGACAATCTGGTCCAGATCGGGTCGATTGGAAAAAACAATCCTTGGTGAAATGCATCCTTAAATTAAACGGGAGAAATTTCATCTCCTGCTCTATGATTTGTTAGCAATGTTTGTGATTTGAGGGAAGATTAATTAACAACACTTTAAGCGTTTCTCTGCAATCGTAAATGACTTTCTATGTTTTTGTGATCACTTGACAAACTGTTTATGTTCGCTTTCGCTCATCTTAATGTTAGTCCCAATGATTCAAATATCATTTCTGCTTACTTTGAAGTGAATGTTACTTTTTGTTTTAGAACCGTTTACAAGTACATATTATAACTAGATGTACACAATCACAGATGTGCATATACCCCCACTCAGTATCCCTTCGAAGAAAAACCAATCAAGCATGCGCAATGATATTCGAAAAAATATGTCTTTAAAAATGTTATAACAATTTCTCAAAATAACAGTTTTTGTTTACATTTTTCGATGTTTTCCTAAAAACAGCTCAATTCAAAAAGCACGGTTATAATGTTAATAACACTAATTACCTTTTCTTAATATTAAGGATATATCGATATTAATACTGACCTTTAATTTGCAGGCCTGCACGTTACACTTAATTTGGAAGCTTCAGAATATTTGACGTCTCTGTCGCCATATCTTTCTCCAGCCTATGGAGTCAAGCTTGTTGTTCACCCACCGGGAACGATGGCTTTTCCTACGTCGGAAGGAATAACGTTAAGCGCTAACGAGGAGACATCTATATCATTGAAAATGGTAACGTATTGTGTATCAACTGTATTACACAATGCCTATTAGCAACATGCATCAGTAAATACTTAACGGTTAACTTAAGATATAAGGCTGTCTTATGCAGGAAGCTATCCCTCCCTTGTAGACACCTGGTGTCGCTTCTAGTTTTTAGTAGCGGTTTGTGATGTGTCATTTCTGATGAAACATTTGAATGCTTTTATTTTTTCTATTCGCTTCTTCCAATTTCCGTTTATTTGTCAATGGTTTTGTCTGTATTTGAATCTGAAGTATAAGGTCGCAGAATTTTTTTGGCATATGCGCAAAAAAAACTAGCATGTCACGTTTGTCTTCGGTAGCTGTACATGTAGTACCTTTTCTGTATGGCCGATTTAAAAGTTTTCTCTGATTAAGTGTTGATCGATATTGCATTGTCAGGCTGTTCAATTCAATAATTGTCGATATGAAAGAACAAACCCTATACTATGGAGTCTTGAACGAAAAGTTGAATATTTTGAGTTTTCATTATGTGTCAGTTAATAGTTAGTTAATTTTAACCTGGTGCTGGATAATTGTGTGATAACTTAGCTGACGGTTATCTCTTCCACAGTCACTTTTAAAATAAATTAAGTTTACAATTGCATAAACAGCCATAACATGTTTGGAGGTCTGGATCTTTAAGTAGGATGCCAATGAACAACCTTTCTCTTGACGTATCAATATACTTTCAATTGATAAATCTTGCTTATTTCCAATTGATTGTCCCTTAAGATTATCTCTTTACTTTTACTTTTATTTTTAAACAAAAGGGGTTCAAGATGATAATACTTTCTTAGAGATATTCATTTTGGAAATGAAAATCGTTCCCAATTCTTTTCTTTAAAACCTAGCTTTGAATAATTTACTGTTTTGTGATTTAAAATATATTAACGGTCCAGTAAAGGTCATACGTGATGGCTATTTGATACCTTTTATAAGAAGACTTTATTTTTTACGAGTTATTATAAATAAAAGTATGTACTTGATTTGATAATGTCACATTTGAAACAACACCCATGTTGCGTTCCACTTTTCTAGATTAGATTGATTGATTGATTGACAGAAAGATCACCCATAAGCACATACAATGATCAAGTTCATAATAATTTACCAAGACACGCGGAAAAAATATGTATTTTATAATGTATATGTCTGGACAGTTGTCACGAACTATCAAGCCTTTACCAGCTGAAGTGACATTAAAACGTGAAACCCCCAATCAAACAAACCTATCTAAACTTTGTTCTTTTGACAAAATTAAAAAAGAAAAAAAGCTTTTCAAACGTTGATATTATCAGATGTTATATTTGTTGAAACATCTACATTTTGTCATTGATCATGACTTTGGGATGTTACTTTTATACTCATACTTACCAGATTGTTGAGTTTTTTTTGCTATGATTGACATTTCATCTCTTTTTCACTGTAAGTAAGTCATTCTCTCCGTCCGTCCGTCTGTCTTTAATTATTTAGAATTATCAATATTATTTTGTAATCTTTACGTCCTTACTGCCCACGAGGGCTAGATTGTAAGAAACAACAGTACAATAGAATACATGAACTAGATTGTAAGAAACAACAGTACAATAGAATACATGAACTAGATTGTAATAAACAACAGTACAATGGAATACATGAACTAGATTGTAAGAAACAACAGTACAAT
>JAUMGZ010164645.1:0-15783 GCA_032359645.1 Pododesmus macrochisma
TACTATTTAAATGTATTCAAGCTAATTAATACTCAGCTGCTTGGCCAAATATGACCAAACATTATGCTGTTCCCATATACTACTATAGCTATTCCCAGAACGTTAAGGTCGGATCCATCGATCAATCAACATCCAAGAGTAAAATTTTAACACTGCCATTTATTAATCTAAATTGACAAAATGCAATTTCAGGTGACCGTTAAGGCCCATGGGCCTCTTGTTTAATATCGTCTTGGTTTTTCGTATTTACTTTTAGTCCATCTGGACCGAAGGTCAAAATACAAAAATGCAACCTGAATCACTTTTCTCATACTAATCCCGTCTATCGTCCGTCTGTCCGTCTGTCCGTTCGTCCGTCCATCCGTCCGTTTGTCGTCGTAAACTTTTCACATTTTCGACTTCTTCTCAAAAACAACTGGACCACTTTCATCCAAACTTACTAGGAATTATCTCTAGGAGAAGGGAATTCAGAAATGTTCAAATAAAGGGGCTGTAAATCTCCTTCCAATAAACTTGAAGACCCAGAACTTAATACTTTGGTATGTAGTAATTTTAGGACATGGGGAACCAATTTTGTTCAAGGAATGACCGTCGGGTCGAAAATAGGTTACAAGTTTTGGGTCAAAGTTCAACACTATGGCAAATATGGTAACTCTTCAAACTTTTGACTTCTGGTCCAAAACAACTGGTCCAATTTTACCCAAACTTGTTAGGAAGTATTCCTATGAGGAGGAGATCATATTTGTTCAAACGAAGGGGGTGAGTTCCGAGGGGCGCCACTAGGAGGCAAAAAGGGAGAAAATTTGAATTTCAATATCTTCTCATAAACTAAAAGGCCTAGAGCTTTTAAAATCTTTGGTATATAGTAACTCTAGGGCATGGAAAACCACGTTTGTTCAAGGCGTGACCCTGGGGTGAAAAATTGGTTACAAATTTTGAGGTCAGATTTCAACATATGTATAGTAAATATGTTAATTTTTCACATGTTTGACTGCTTGCCCAAAACTTATGGACCAAACTCGGAACAAGACATCTCATAGAGAAAGGGAGTTAAGATTTGTTCAAAAGATGGGTCACAGTCCCGTAGAGGTTCCTCTTAGGGGGCCAAAATTGGGAAGATTTTACAACATTTCAAAAATTTATTTCTTTTAAACTTGATGGCCTAGAGATTAACGTTTTAATATGAAGTAACGTTAGGGCATGGAGAATCATGTTTATTCAAGGTGTGTCCTTAGGGTCAAAAAAGGCTACGTATTAAGGGGTTATCGTTCAACACTATACATAAATAGCAAATATATTAACTTTTCATGATTTAGACTTCTTGTTCAAAACTACTGAACTAATATCATCCAAACTTGGTAGAAGGTATCTTTAGGGGAAGGGACTCCAGATTAGTTCAAATGATGGAACCTAGCCCCCAGGGGCGTCATGTTGGGGCCCATATGGGGAACATTTGACAAATGTTTTTTAAAAAATTCCAAAAGCCTAGTGCTTAGTGCTTTGGTATGTAGTAATTTTAGGCAACGGGAACCATGTTTGTTCAATTTTGGGATCAAAAAATATTCAAATGCCAAAAACTTACTTAAAGGATCCAGATGGGCATTAAGGCCCAATGGGTTTCTTGTTCTTATGCTTGATGCAGTGCCATTTTGTACTCAGTCATGACTAATTTCACAGTTATATGAATAAGAAAAAATAATGTTTACTATATAAATGCTTGTGTGTGCAGTATTTGTGAGTTTAGGATATCTAAGAATGAAAGAGAAAAAATAACATGTAATATTTGGAAATCATTAAAAGATTTACTGCAAAGTTTCAAAGGTAGTATAACGGGGCCTCCCATCCCGGCGACTCCCATGAATATAAGTCTTGGCAAAAATTTAAAAAATAAACTTTAAAAAGTAGTAGATAAGGAAACCCAAGACGATATTCAACAGTTGATTTATTAACACAATACGTCGGTATAAGTTGAATAAATTATAATATCTTAAAGACAAATTATATAACACAATATATATGACCACTGAATTATGACGGTACAATTTCCGATAGTGTGGTTGATATTTATTAATGTACAAAAACTTTAATTTTACCTCATCTTTATTCATATTTAACGATTAAATGCAATATAGCGTCTATATGATTAAGTTGGGTACAGGAATCCAATAAAAGATAGTGCGGATACATGTTATGCACCAACAAAAACCAAACAAACAAAAAATTGTTGAAACTTTGAATGATGTATGAGTAATTTAAAAATGCAATAGTTAAAGTCAAGTTATGATATAATAATATCAACGAAAAACATACTGCTATGGCGACTCGTCTTCACATAGATATTTTTATATAAATATATGAATAAACATTTGATAAATTACCGATTCGGGAGTAAGCTGGTCTCCTGGAGCCGTACTACATTGTAACTGGAGACCACTTAATGAATTATTTGTTTGTGGTACAGCCACCAATGCAACGTTTGGTTCAATCGTCCTGAAAGTGGTTCCATTAAAAGCTATTTTGTTGGCAAGGTTCTCTATAGCATCCATGATTCTAACGCTAAAAGATATACATGACGCATTAGATTGATGCATGTTGTAAACACAAACATTACATATGGGAATTAAAGTAAAATTAAATGTTTTCCAAGTGACAATGTCATTATCATATTAAAGATAACACAAACAACTAAAATCGTGATTCGTGTAAGTTAAAGGATGTCATAAAACTGCAACAATTTGACTCGTGTAAGTTGAATGACGGCATAAATCTTATCAACTTTAACTCATGTTTGTTAAAGGATGCCATAACTTGTACTGCACATCACAATACGGAGAGCAATTTGTCAATCCACGACTTCAATACAAGCTAATGTATAGAGAACACATCATGTTAAATATTACTATTCGATTTCCTTACAGCATGGAATGTATGTACAAGGCCCATTTTATAACATGTGATTTATCATATGTAGCTACCAAAGTATACCAATGTCCAGTGACTACGTCTTTTCTATAGCACCAAATATTGTGTCGAGTGCATAACCTTAGAGTTTAATTTATTATATAATTATGAATAACGTTAGAAAACGCTTACTCCATCAAATACACCTGGTTTAGTTTCTAGTTTTTTTTTTTTTTTTTAAAAGCTCATCATTTTCCCTTTTTTAGTTAATTTATTGTATTTTTGTTCTTTTTACGTTTGCCTATTATTTGCCGATGTCTATGGACTAACAACTGTGAAATATCGCCTCTCACTCTTGTTTGTCGTGTTTCTTTCTTTAAATTAGAAGTTTGGTGCGTGCTTAATATCGATATTTGTTTTAATAATCCTGAGTTGGCACATTCTGTATTAAGTCCAAGCAAACACAAAAGGTAAATTTGGCCTTAGCATTCATCACGATGAAATAGAAAATTTATAAAGTAAATTGTTGGCATTTGAAAACGTTTGACTCCAGAGTCATGCCTTGAACAAAATTGGTTCTCCAAGTCTTAAATTTGAAGTCTTTGAAATTTGGGAAACCATGTGTTCGCGATGGAGTAGCCACCCGCCGCAATGTTTCCGTGCCAATGCGGTATATGGCAAACCTTTCAATATAAAAAGCTAATAAAAAGACTCACCTGGTCGTTCTATTATTTTCTAAATTGGATGTCAGCTCCAGATCATCTTGAATGTCTACGTTTAAGAGATTACTAATGGTACTGATTATATTAGCTCCAGTTGATGAAGAAATACTTGTTTGGTTAACGTTCAGAATATCCTCTATGATGTTAACCAACTCATTTACATCGTGACGTGACATGCTCGTCCTGTTGGCAGTTGAAACACTCAGGTTCTGTGCTATATCAGCAGTATTTTCTTGAACAAAGAACAAAAAAAGACGAATGAATCAATTAAAAATATATGATTTTGCAATACATTATGTTCTTAAAATTTACTCAAACTGGTCGCCTTACGTAATGAATTAAACTTGTTCCTTTTATTTGTAATAGTTGCACAAACAAGATGCCTTTAATCATTAAGAAGACAGCCATTGGCAAACCAACAAGAGTCGCATCACACAAGTCATCATAAGAATAAAAAGGACTTAAAATGACAACCACGTCCATTACTAAAAACAAAGTGTCCACCGAGATTTATATCTGATTTAATGTTATTTTGAAAAAGGGTAATCCAGTTACATATAGATGGCCAAAATTGAAGACATTTAAATTTTCTGTATGGATTTCCAGGAAACAGAATCGAAATCTTTTTTGAAATAAATTGCTAAAAGCAGACCGGGGATGTTATTTCTTTCAGTAAATTCCTTCACATCATAAACAAGGCGTGAGTTCTCCCCTATGTACCTTCGTATTTAATACTTTATTGTCGTGTGTACAAATATAAAAAAGAGACTGTTATTGCCAGAACACATAACATACACATTCACTTTCAAAACAATCAATGGCTTGGAAAATAGTTCAAAGGTTGGTCACAATGTCTCGGGAAAACCATTTTAGATCTAGTAACTGAAAGAGCATTAATCAACTTTGTTATTACCCGAATAAATGTTTGTATGTACTAATAAAGTAGTTAATTCGAAAAGAAACCAAGACGATATTTTAAAGCCGTCTGACAATATTTTGTTGACTGTGCAGTAACGTGTTAGTGTTACTAGACGGAAATAAATTCGAATTTATATAAAGGAAAAATTATTCTAATATAACAATACGATATATAAAAAGGGAATAGAATATTGATGCACCAAAAATCAGTGGCCTAAATATACAGAAACAAAAATACACTGAAGACGATGTTGTTAGAATGCTGCAATTTCTTATCGACAACATATTTGTTGAATTTGGAGGCCAGGGTCTTCGAGAAACGTCATAATTACTTATAATAAAATACAGTTTTGGAGGTATAAAAATAAATTTCCATGCCTTCATGTCCCTACCTTGACTACATGATGGTCCTTCAAAGGCGCTATGACAGCTACATATATTCGGAGCGATACACGTTTTTCCATTTCTACAATGAGGTTCACAAATTGCTGTAACGAAAAATATGTAAATAAATGATGAGAATTAGAAATAAGCAAGTTTTACTTCGAAATGTATATAATCCATGCCCCGAGCAGTAACCAAACAACCGATTATGACTTCGATAAGACCGCGTAACCAAAAATCCCATGGACCTAGCAAGGAACTTTTAATTTAGTATTGCAAGTTCCTTGTGTAATCGACTAAGCTACTGAACATCCCTAAAATGTGTTCTTTTTATAATTCTGGGTCTGGACAACTGGTTATAAATCGGATGAGATAAATACATACAATGCATATAAACAGACTCTACAACACATATATTGAAAACACATTACATGACATCAGATCTAAAAATGCAAAGGAAAGTATATATTAATCAAATGAGGTATATATATACTATGAAGATCTTTAACGTCAAAACTTACAAACTTTGCTTTTTATTCAGAACTTGGTTAATGGTTAAGTAATTGCAGCCTCTGTCAGATACACATAATGATGATGTTTAAACAGTATTATTTAAAAATAATTCCGAATTTTCGGAGCAACCCGCTCCTTTGTCAAGGCGAAGAAAATGGAAATGTAAAAATTAACTAATACATATTTACAAGACAATACACATTAAACGCAATGTCATATATATGTGCATAGAATACAGCCTGTTTATATCTTAGCGTCCTGTGTTGTTACCAGTCGCTTTTGAAATGTCGCCGTTGTGGGTTATCTAGCTATGTACATATTGGAGCGCAATCTATCTGGGGTATTAACAAATATATTAACTGCTGAATCTGGTATAGAAAAAAAATTGTTTACCGCTCGTTCCTTCCAAGTGGATATGTATTGTGGATTGTTTTCGTCCCATGTGATTTTGTGGTCGACATGTTACCTTATGTGTGATTTTGAAAGTTGAAATGTCTTGCGACGTGAAGGTCATTTCTCTTTTGAGTAATTGATGAGCGGTATTTATTTATTCCGATGTTAAGTGTGGTTTTAGTTTTACCCACATACTGTATCTCACAGAGGTTGCATGTGATGAAGTATATCACATTCCTAGATTTGCAGTTGAGTCTCTGTAAGGTACGGAAGTGTTTACCTGTGATAGTGCTGCTTAACCTCCCTGTGTTGTGACTGCCTGGACATAACTTGCAGCGTTTATCGATGCACGTGTGTTAAGGCACCCTCTTGTGCTTCTAGGTGTGTTGGCAGTATTCCCCTGACTAAATAATCCCTTAAGTTGATGGACCTCCAATATGCTATAATTGGTTGTTCTGTAAATATTTCTGTGAGTGTGGTGCGATATTATACACACATGCCAAAATAAACTCTTTTTATTACTGAAAGGTATATGCCAACATAAGCTTATAGAGGCAGAAAGACAACTCCATGCAAGATTAAACGCGTTACGCAACACGTCCTCGGACGACTATAGAATCACTTAAATGAATAAAATAAAACAATTTCAAGCAACACTGAAAGTTAAACTCGAACAAACACAACAAAAAAAGTATTTAAGAGATAGTGTCAATAACCCGTCCGATCCACCATCTGCGCCTAAGACGAAACCGAGCAAGCGCCATTTCAGAAGACGTGAACACACAAACCAGACTCCTATGACAACAGTTGTTAATTTATCAAACACAACTCTGTCCACAGCAGAAGAATGCCTTCTTTCAAAGGGCTTAAACTTTTTCCAAACACCTATCAACCCTAATCACTCTGAACTCATAGATGACATGCACATGTGTTACAGTAGACTGCCACTTAAATCATTCTTTGCAGTTACACAGATGAACCTTACGAGTTCAACCCCTTTAAACCTAAAAGTTTGTAGAACCTCGCCAGTAAGCAAATTTCCGGCTTTAGCGGCTTTTATTTCAGCAACTGACGAAGACGTGAAAAATCACATAACATCTACTCACCAACATCATGATAATCTAGCAAACCAAGAACGAAAAGCACTCCAAGGATTAAAAAACAATACACCTTTTGTCATTAAACCAGCAGATAAAGATTCTGCAGTAGTTGTAATGAATCGTGAAGACTATATTTCCGAAGCTCAACTACAACTTTCAAATGTTTGTTTGTTTATTTGTTTAATAAGGGCTTAACGTCACGTCCAGAATCTTTCACCGATATTGTGACAAAAGACCAAAGGTGAAAAACCAAAAGGTAGGACAGGAAGAGAAGCGGTGACAGGGACGGGAAACGAAAGGAATATAGATAGTTCAGAATGAAGGATGAGCCCATGCAATGGTTTTGTCGCCTACTCTTCTATCGAACTTTACATGGGAATCTTGATCGTGCCAGGGGGTTAAAAATCCAGCTTAGCCTCCCCTCCGAAGGACGTGCATATCTTTGTCTGGCCTCTACCCTTCAACCTGTCTGACTTGGGTGACCCTTCCAGATACACTAGTTCCCGCCAGCATAGCTCTCCAGGTCATTGAGACACATAAACCTCCATACCGCGATAAGGAAGGAACTTTCAAATAACGCATTCTACAAAAAATAAACGAACAGAGACCTGACGCAAGAACATACAAAACACTCTAAATAACACGGAGGAGTATGAAGAGACATAGATATTTTTAGTCCATCTTGACCGAAGGTCCAAGGTGGACTTTCTCATAGAAATCCTGTCCGTCGTCCGTCATCCGTCGTCGTCCGTCGTTAACTTTTCATATATTCTTCTCCTGAACCACTGGACCATTTGTATCCAAACTTGGTAGTAAGTATCCCTAGGGGTTGGGGATTCAAATTTGTTCAAATGAAGGGGCTGGGCCCCCAGGGGACGCCACTAGGGGGGAAAAGAGGACATTTGTCAACTCTTCAAAACTCTTCTTTAATAAACTAGAAGGCCTAGAGCTTAATGTTTTGGTTTGTAGTAACTTAAGGGCATGGAGAATCAAGGTTTTAAAGGCTTGAGCCTAGGGTCAGAAATATTTTGACTTATAGTACAAAACTACTGGCCTAAATTCGTCCAAACTTGGTAGAAGTCATCCATGTGGATGTGAATTCAGATTAAAGGTTTGGTAAATATTAAGTTTTAGAGCTTGGAAAAATACGTTTGTTGTAGGCATAGCCCTGTGGTCAAAGGTATTCAAATGCAAAATTTTACGTTAATAGGCCTGTTTCAACCATATGGACGTTAAGGCCTAATGGGCCTCTTGTTAAAACCATGTTCACTAAAGCCGGGACCATTTACCTGCTCCCAAAAAAACACACACCAAGCAATCCATGAAGACCTGTAATCAATAGTGTTGGTCACCGAACGGAAAAATATCAGAATTCATTGATCACCATCAAAGGCCTCTAATTGTGAACTTGCCATCACATATATAAGACTCAACGGACAACCTTTCAAAAACACCGTGTACTGACCTACCAGCACATGCATTATTAGTTACTCTGGGCGTGGTATCTCTATACACAAATATCCCACATGACGGTGGCATTAAAACATGCAAGGAAGCTTGGGACTCTAGACAACACCAACACCCATCCACTGATTGCTTGGTTCAACTTTTGAAACTAATTCTGTCATTAAATAACTTTGTATTTGATAAACACATAAGCGGTATTGCCATTGGCACAAAGATTGTTCCCTCCTATGCGAACATATTCATGGGCTACCTTGAGAACCAGTTACTTCAAACAGTGAGCTACAAACCACACATATGGCTCCGTTTAATCTATGACATCGAAATGAAATGAAAATACAGTAAAACAGAACTAGAAAAATTTATCTCACATGCTAAACGATTCCATCCAACAATAAAATTTACAGCAGAAATATTTAACAAAAGTAACATCTTTCTCGACATGACATCAACCTTGACAGATGGTAATATATCAACAGACTTACACTGTAAACTGATAAATAAACACCGATATATAAGTTCATCCAGCTGCCACCACCTCATACTACTAAAGGCATTCCATACTCTCAGGCACTTCGAATCTGACGTATTGCCTCAGACGATGACATTTTTAATAAAAGATGCATTGAGCTCCGCCACTAATTAGTATGTAGAGGGTACAAGAGAGAAATCATAGACCAGAAAATAGATTAAGTCAAACTTTTAGACAGAGCTTCACTTTTAACATACAACACACACAATCAAAACAATAGAACACCATATGTACTTACATATTATCCACAAATGCCTGCCCTAAAACACTGGTCAATGATTGAATCGTGCACCACACTCAAAGAATGATTTACAGAACAACCAATTATAGCATAAAGGAGGTCAATCAACTTAAGGGATTACTTAGAATGGGGAATACTGCCAACACAACAAGAAGCAAAAGAGGGTGCCTTTAACACGTGCACCGATAAACGCTGCAAGTTATGTCCAGACAGACACAACACAGGGAGGTTCAGCAGCACTATCACAGGTAAACACTTCCGTATCTTACAGAGACTCAACTGCAAATCTAGGAATGTGATCATACACCTTATCACAAACAGCTTCTGTGAGATACAATATGTGGGTGAAACTAAAACCCCACTTAACATCGGAATAAATAATCACCGCTCATCAATTACTCTAAAGAGAAATGGCCTTCCCGTCGCAAGACATTTCAACCTTCCAAATCACACATCACGTGAATGAACGAGCGGTAAACATTATTTTTTCGGACTCCAATCAAGATATCTAATATATATATATATATATTCATAATTTTAATTCTTTTTGATAATATTTAAATTGTGAATTTTAAGATGTTCATAAAAAAAAGTAATTCTAAAATCAAACTCCGTAAGATAATCGCTTTTTCAATAAGTGTTACACTATGTTTTTTACAAAGTATGTTCATGTCGTTAATGAATTAATCTGGTATGTATTAACATATGAAAGCATTTCAATTGAAGCCCCTCTGCATCCTTCTAGTTTATAAAGAGAATATTGAACTTTTGTCAAATTGCTCCCATTTTTGTCCGCTATCGGTGCCCCTTTAAGCTAAGTCCAACTACTTGAACAACTCAGAATTTACTTCCCATGAGAACTAGTTGGAAGATGTGAAAGGTTAACAATTAAGGTTGACGACGACCGATCTTCGGTCCAGAAGGACTTATAAAAAATGTAAACGAGTAATACAGCAAGCATGTAAATGTTAAACGGAAATATCACCAATGTTACTACTAAATAAGTGCATTCAATCACAAACTCTTCCTCCTACTTTATTTCTACAATGCTTTTCTTACGTGTGTTGCATCCAGAACCTGTATATCCATGACAGCATTGGGACTCGATGGTGTGCTTGTACCCCGTCACTCTATCATAATAATGACTCCAACTGCAAAATAATGTAGCATTAATAATGTATTATTTTGCAAGGATGTGTATTAATATAAAAAAAAAGTTACAGAAAATATTTTCCTCTCATAAAAATCTTTTAGAAAAGACAACTCCTCATTATAATATCATATGGAAAAATGCAATAAGAAAAAGCCGATATCGTTTGTAAAACAGCAGAAGAACAGTGTTATATTCACAAATATTATCAATGCTAAAGGAGTTTTATACCTCGAATTGTTTTCACGATTAATGTACTCAGTCCGTTTCATCAATGCATAGGTAAGATTGAATGAATAAACAAGTAACAAATCAAAATTCAACTTGATCATATAATACAACGGACACTAATGTTCTTTGGTCTCTATATGATCATTTAAGGTAGAGTAAAGGTCTAAAGATTTAACTTTCGTGTCTGCGCCATCTTGCACACAAGTAAAGCATAATATTGTGCACATCTCACCGTTATTAAGTTGACTATGTTCCTGTAAATTTGATTTACTGAAGTCTTGTCTATTCGAAATGAGCCAATACTATATATGAGCCCGGTTAGCTGAGCCCCTTTATTTGTACAAATCTGAGTCCCCCTCCCCTAGGGATACTTCCTATCAAGATTGGCTGAAATTGGAACAGTAATTTTGTCCAAGAAGTTGAAAATATGACAAGTTAACAAATTTGCTATAGTGTTAAACTTTGACCCCAAAAACGCGTAACCTACTTTTGACCCCAGGGTCAAGCCTTGAACAAACTTGGTTCTCCGTGCCCTTAAATTACTATATACCAAAACATTAAGCTCTAGGCCTTCTAGTTTATTAGAAGAAGATATTTGAAGTTTTGTCAAATTCCCCCCTTTTTCCCTAATGGCGCCCCCTGGGAGCCCAGCCCCTTCATTTGAACAAATCTGAATCCCCTTCCCCTAGGGATGCTTACTACCAAGTTTGGATTAAAAAGGTCCAGTGGTTCAAGAGAAGAAGTCGAAAATATGAAAAGTTAACGACGACGGGCGGACGGCGGACGACGAACGACGGACGGGATTTGTATGAGTAAAGTCCACCTTGAACCTTCGGCCCAGATGAACTAAAAAACCGGAAGTCTGTGTTCATAGGCAATAAAAAAGGAAAATGTTGGACGCACACAGAATAAAGAACTAAATTCACATTTTAACTAAATGAAAAAACATCACGAACTTCTTTTAAAATATAGAAGCGAAACCAGGTGTTCGCAAAGGAGATGTATATGGCAGCCCTTGTTAAACAAGTAAATTCGAAAAACCAAGACAATATTCTAAAGCCGTAAGTCCATGGACATTGGCAAACATAAGGAAAACGTTGGACGCACACAGAAAAATGTACCAAATATACATTTATTAACACACAAAAATGGAAACATCACGATCTCGTATTAAACAACTAGAAGCAAAAAGTCAAAAAGAAAGGCATGCCACCATAAGAAAATGTCACCAATATCGTGATGAAAGAGTTAAGGAAAAACAATAGGCAGGATAGGAATAGGAACAGCAACAGTTTAATGAATGTAAAGCAGTAAAAATAGCACGGCAAGGAATAGCAACACAGAATTACAAAATATATAAGATAATAATAAGATAACACTCGGTTACAACAAGGCTACTTTCTATATTTTTGGTCTCTTCTCATCTACTAAGTTACAGATCCTAAACAACTCTTTTATATTATGGATAAACTATTACATAATTATGCAAAACAAAGCAGCAAGGTTGAGCTCTAAATTTGTTTTTCTCTACTCAATCATCTAAACAAGTACTACCAATAACATAAACTATCTAACAACAGCCCTCAAAACTTTTCAAAATGGCTGGTTCAGATGGAATAATTGCTTTCAAAGAATATATTCAAAATTAATTCTTCTCTTGTGTCCATTTATGAAAGCAGCTTCGAGCAATATCTGGGGTTTGCGACGGGGTAATTCACCGGAGGTATGATTCAGGTTGCATTTTTGTATTCATTACTTAGAACTGATATTCGTTATTTATCAGCTATAATGTATTAAGTTCCTTTTAAGACTCCAATGGAAGAAATAGTTTGTGTGTTATGTATTATCAATTGAGAATTGTTGACTGAAGTTTTACAAAGCTTTTATGATAAATATTTTAAAGATGAAGGGGTTATGGTATTATGACTTGCTGCTTCGAGGCAAGATCTGGGGTTCGGGACGGGGTGTCTCACACAGAGTACTGGCTCTTTCCTCTTATAAATATCATATTTATCGGAGGCATGTTTCAGATTGTAATTTTGTATTATGGTTATGACATGTTTGACTTTAGGTCGATGATCCCTCCTTTTATATGCTTATATGATGATAATACATAAAGGCATGTCCACGACAAAAATGAAGATTTTTAACATATTCTTTTCATTTTATTGAACAATTCATGTTTAACGACATATGCAAATTTCTGCATGTTTTTATTTAGTTTTGATGTATATTAATTATCTTATATAAGGCATATAATTTAACTCTGAACAGTGTGCAATGCATTTCCGTCATGAAAAACAATCTTTTTGGACCCCCTCCCCCATTTCAAAAAACAAACCTCTGTGTCGAAAAAAGTCACCCCTTTATTGTTTTTAACTTTTATAACAGTTATAGATATTGTTGGGCGGATTTTTTTCCGCTCAACGAATGTCTCGGGTGTTCTGACACTCTTTTCGTTTTCAACAAATTACTTCAACTTTCTTTGGTCCAGTTGGTGACAAAATAACAAGACAACAAGGATTTCCTATTGACTTTGTATTAGCGATGTTTTCACGTCCGGCGTCCGATCGTGACTGCCGTATTCAGAACAGTAACAAATTTATATTGCATATTAACAATAACAAAGAAAAACATCAGTATTAATCAAAAGTTTTTAAGAAGTCAGTTTCATTCACGTTCTCTTCCCAGGTACCAGTGAGTCCGTCTTTGGTCTTTTGTTAACTCCGGGAGGTGTTATCTGGTAATCTTTAGCACTTAATTGCTGGCATTATGTCGCCGCTCTCGGTTAACACCCGACAGTTCTGGTTTTTGAGACAAACGTGTCAGAACTGTCGTTTAATGACCAGTAATGTTTGATTATAACAATGGCGGAAAATGTTCAAAACTATTGTACAACAGAGTGTGGAAGTAATTGGTTGAAAACGAAAAGAGTGTCAGAACATCCGAGACACTCGTTGAGCGGAAACAAATCCGCCCAACACATACAACATGAAAAGTTAGAGACAAATCGGAATGTGGGCGCTCGTGGAACCCTACCTTTGCTGATTTACAATGTACATCCTTCTGTAGCCTTGCCATTAAGTATGATCATGTTTCGTTATTTCGCTGCAAAAAGACGGCATTTATGGAAGCGAAAAAAAGGACAAGACGAAATTTAAGAAAATGTCACGAACCAACTATGTATTATGCGTACATGTATGCAACACATTTCTTTAATAAAAGTATTTAGAATGTTATACTTTTTTATTTAGTCAACTGCGATATACATAGACATAAGAATTAGTCTTACCTATTAAGGAGAGAGTCATGATAATACCGTAGTTTCTAATATAATTTAATTACAACTTTTAGGAACATATAAACCAACTTGTTTCAGTCATTTTCGTTTACACTTACAATTACATTTAACCGCTTGAACTTTGTCTGTCTATGCGCTAACACAATACTTACGGCTGCATGGAAAAATATCCGTCTTTACAACCTAAAATTGAAATTATAAGGCATATAAAGAATGTCGGTGAAATTCATTTGAGAAAGTGTGGTCATCCTAAATAAGTAATTTAAGTGTTTGTAAATTTAAAGATATGTGCATAGTCACAATTTGAATGACTACTTTGCGTTCACATTAATACTAATGAAAGCAAAATAATATATGTACATAGCTTTCGGCGTCTGCCTTCTTAATTTATCCGTCACTTTGTCTTATACTCATGTGTCACCCGCCATGATGTCTGTCACGAACATGTAGCCCGTCACTTCGTCTGCTAACATATGTCAACCGCCGTGATGTATGTCTTCTGAAGTTACCTGCCACTTCGTCTAATGCACATGCGTCACCCGTCGTGATAGCTGTCACACACATGTTAACTTTCACGATATTTGATACACATTTGTTACATATATGTTACACGTTGTGATATCTGCTATACATAAATTGTACACAGGGATAGCTGCTGCACACTTCGCTCCAGTTGTGATTTATAGTTCTCGAGTCAAGATGACTCTGCTCAGTACAGTTTATGTTGTAGTATCTAATGATCCAGTCATAGTGTTACGTTTTGGCCGCGTCGTTGTGACCCATGTCTGAACCCCATAATTTGCAAATTTCGGCTGGGTTATGCCTCGCTGCCGCCACGATATATCCTTACTGTCGCCACGTTGTGTCTCGTTGTTCCACGCTTGCTACGCTGAAGCCTCGTTCTGACACGTTTCCAAATGTAGCTAAACGTGGCGGTCAATACGTGACAATATGACTAGGGCATTAGAGCAATGATAAATAAGAAATTGGTATTAAAAAAGACGCATAAAATGTTAAAATCTAACCAAAATATATTTATTGAATTGATGTATGAATTCTATCGTGTTTAATACTTCTGTTCATAATTTTAGTTTTACATCAACAACAACAACAACAACAACAACAACAACAACAACAACAACAACAACAACAACAAACTACTTTGGATGTTGTTATATGTCTGTACGTTATGATTCGTGTCTTCCAGAAAGTTAAAAGTGTCATATGCATTCAGCTGAGAAATTACTAAAATATAACGAAATATTTATAATAACATTATTATATGTTGACCAGCCATAAAATGATTTTTTTGATAAGTTAGATGCCAGGTTTCAAGCCAGCGAAATATTGAAAAATTCATGAAGACCCGACTCCTGATCGGTCATTTTCCCTCATTAGTGCAGTGACGGACGGTTTACTTGTGAGATAACCCCCGGTGATTAATATACCGGAAACCGAGAACCCCCGAATGTAGATTAGAACGAAGCGAAGAACGAGATCCAGTAGAGAAAAGAGAGGGAAGGACGGGGACAGTTCAGGGCTTAGCTCTTACTTATAGTAAGTCTGAGTCCTGCCATTTTGTGGCTATTATTAATTCAGGTACATGTATACTAATTACTTTATTAGTATGCCGACGAATTTAACTGAAGTAATTATGTACACTTCATTACCTAAATATGGTCAAGCATACATATGTATACTTAATTAACTTAATATGGGCAGACATACATATGTACACTTCATTAACTAAATATGGTGAAGCATATAATGTATACTTCATTAACTTAATATGGTCAAGCATATATATGTATACTTCATTAACTAAATATGGTCAGACATACATATGTATACTTCAATAACTAAATGTAGTCAAGCATACATATGTACACTTCATTAACTAAATGTAGTCAAGCATACATATGTACACTTCATT
>JAUMGZ010164656.1:0-15780 GCA_032359645.1 Pododesmus macrochisma
TTGTTTTGAAGATATGACAGTTGATAATATGTCAATGACGTTTGTTGTAAATGGTATTTACTTGAATAATAATTTTAATCGGGAAGATGTTCATTGTTTTTATTTTAAGTTTTACAAGGCTGGACACGGCAACAATAATGTAAACAAGCAACCCGGAGAGGTCAAATATTACTTTATAACTTGCTGAAATTCATTTTCGGCCGGTTTTTTGCCTTCTTGTTTACCAACAGGGTGTATGTCTGTGGAACATTTTTCTATTTTGAAACTTTAGAAGGACTAATGAACAAAAGCCTGTTAGTTATTTCCTAAATCTAATTACTTCACACGTGACCCGAGCCTATCTTATTTAATTAAACTTCAATAATGACAATATCCAACATTTAATTTTTTTATTTTACAGACACAATGGCACAAAGAACTCCAATAAAGCCGTGCGTACTTGTATGTGTATTGTGAATATATACACAACAACTATATCACACAATCAAAGTGTACAATTTACCGTGTCACTAATCCGATCTTAAATATAACAATACCTTTTGGAATATGATCTTACCCAACTAGTAAAACCACGTGCAATGCAATCGTGTTCCTCGGGAGTTATCGTTACTAAAATGACGTAACAGTCCAACAATCGCTGGTTGCTATGTATGACGTCATAGAAAAGTGCTATCTATTGGCGGCAAACATTACATTCAGTATCGTCGTCTATTGGTATTCTTTTGCAGTTGATAAGACCTTTAACGGTGCATAACAATTATATACAGGTGAGATATAACGGAGAGAAGTATTGAGTTATATCAGCTAGTTTTACGACAGCCATTTAATTTAAACGACATTGAATACGTGTTTCTCAGTTAAATCACAGGGGAAAGTTTAATTCATTAATTATTGTTTTCCAGGATTTAATTGTTTGTCATCGCTAACATCATGACAACTGTAGGTGTGGATGCCGGACTCCATGAGAGGGTGAACCCCATGAATATCCCTAGCTACTCTTATCAGTACCCCTCCCACCGGAGGGTTCAGCTAGCGGCGGTGAAAACGGGACTTTTTCACCCTAAACTTCCCAGTTTCCGCCGTATGGATATGGACACAGCCGGACACAAACTACCAGAGGAACACTGCAGAACCACAACCACTAGTGGACCAGGTAAATAACAGTATATGTACATATTACATACATGAAAGTAGCTTTGATTGTATTGAGTTAACACACATTATGGTCAATATTTCAACATTTGATTTAAAATTGCAAAAGAAGACCCGATTAAGTGAAATTTGGTTTTACTATTCAAATATAGATCTATATCAAGGTTGTGCACAGGATTGATAGTTAGTTGTTTAATTTTTAATTTTTTTATTTATCATACTATTTGAGAGAGAGAGAGAGAGAGAGAGAGAGAGAGAGAGCAAGAGAGAGAGAGAGAGAGAGAGCTTCGGTTTTGAAAAATTTTATCAAGATGATACAGTATGATTACATAGAAAAGAGATAATCACAGGTCAAAATGGCATTTCCCTATCATTAACGCCACAAACATTACTGATAAAGTGTTGCCTTTTTGTGTGTAAAACATATTGACATACTGGTTTATATTTGCACTGAACATGTAAAGAATTCCCTTGTGTTCGCTAATCGATGCTTGCAGTAAAGGAAACAATAAAGTTGATAATTCAGTACGACGCAACCCGGGTAAAAATTGATCTGTGCCAAACAAACGTGATCTGAATTATTTAACGCAATCAGCCCACTCCTATATATCTTTACTGCTGTTTTAATATAAGTATACATAGCAAATAAGCAGTGTATGATACTAGTATATTGGTCTGTGTAACATGCCAGCCTTATGTAATGTTTGTTACAGAATAACGGGTTTACTTTAGTATTTACCTTGATTTACCTTGCTATTTACTTTGTCCAACACCATTAATTAGCTTTCATCCCGTGTCACCAGTGATGATCTTCACCCGATAGGTTCAGAAGTTTAATTGTATAGCTTAACACCTCTTTGACACATTTCGTATTATTCTGCCACGGGATTATTATTTTACTCACAAAGCAGTTCCTGATAAATGTTGCTGTGCCCTATATGGGTTTTGGTTATGATGTTCGATTGTTTCTTTATATCACTGATATTTTCCAGGATAAGAAACAATAAAAAAATCTCGGTAAACTCAGAGTCAGATGGATTATAGGGTTAGGTTGTAAGCATGTCTTTCTATTTGATATGCTTATTCACCGAGAGCTCAGTATTAAAGCCCTATCATTTAGCTATATCAGGTTTGTTTGTTTGTTCAATCGGGGCTTAATGTCACTTCCAGGGTATATCATTGATATTAGGATAAAAGACCAAACGGGACGAAAGGACAGGAAAAGAAGCGGCTACAGGAACGGGAAATTAAAACAATAGGGACAGTACAGAGTCATGCTTTTATGTCGAACTTCACATGGGGGTCTTTTTGTGCCTTGCAGAGGGTTGAAATCTCTGTACACGGGACCGCCAGTTCAGTGTCCCCCCGAGGGTCGTGCCGATCTTTGTCTGGCCTCCTGCTATATCAGGACTATACATCGAGAGTCAATCCAGACATTACTAACTTTTATTCATTTTAATGCAATTGAAAGCTCATACCCTGCTATAAACGTAGAAAAAGTAAAGGTTCTTACTTGAATTGAAAGAGAATTAAATTGTGAGAATTTAGGTACATAAATCTTACCTCACTGACAACACGTACTTTGTATTGGACTAGAAATATGCCATTGATTAAAGTCTCATTATACCGTACATATATACGAACACTTTAGATATAGTCTCACAATATATAACGTGTATTTACGAACATGTTAGAATGACTTTTACAACGGGAAATAATCAATTAAAGTTTATCATGCTTTTAAATTGCGTTTGTTGATTACGGAATAAAAACTTGAACTTGAACGTGATTGACAATTTCAATGCAGTCATTACCATGTCGAAATAGTTAATTGAACTTTGTAATTTGTCAGCACACGAAAGTATTGTTAATGACCGAACTGTTGGTCCGTGGTCTCGCTATTGAACTTTGAACAGTTAAAATGTTCTTAAACCTTTGTTAACACAATCGCTTTATAGAGGTCCGTGTTCGTTTCAGCGTATGACTATATTTCATAGTATTTATCAGATGTTTATTTATTTCGCTAGAATGAGCAATACATGTACATGTAATCACGATAAAATTAATAATGTTTATTTTAAAACATACGATATTTTAATGTGTTCATGTCATTAATCAAAATCCATACATAATATAAAAGTCATGTACTTTAAATAAGTTTTATGAATTTGTTGAAATTTAAGATTATTTGTCAAAAATGAATTTCACTTAATATACAGTTTTGATAACTATAAATACTGGTTGTACGCTAATTATTAAACAAATAACCACCACCACGGTAGCTCAGTTGGGAGAGCGTTTAATTCGTGTGCTGAAGGTCGATCTCCGGCTGCATCGCGCCGTAAAATGGTGATATTCTTGCTCCTTGCTAGGCACTCAACATTGTATGTAGAAGTAGGACTTGTTGGCTTGGTGTCAGGATATTGTGACCAAATGAAGTATCGTGTCATTGTTTCTGTGGCATGATATTTCAGCAAGAAAATACTACATAAAGTCGCCATCAGCGCGTACTGCCGCAAACAGACAACGTCTCGATATCGCCTAGAAGTGTGTTAAAAGGGACATTTAACCGGTTGATCGGAAAATAAGCCCTTAACACAAAACAAACAAAAACAAAAAAGTATACAAGTATGATTACGTTATTGATCCCACTTCTATAAACACGTATAGATCTACTACTTTTTCGTTTTGTTTACATTTCAATATGAACTTTGATTTTTTACATTTGACGTGAACACAAGTTACACCACAGAGTACGCACAGCAGTCCATTAGTAATTCTAACTGCCTCGGTGAAATCACTAATGTTGAGACGCGTTAGTGCTGTGTAAATATGTGAAAAGGGATTTATCCGGTATGAACTATTGAATTTTAACTGCACGGTAGCGATATAGGTACAATTCCATCTAGTTAAGAGTATACACATGGATTACAACACACCATACCTGCTGCTTAGGCCAAGACAAAAATAGTTGTGTTTCGGCTATCAGCTCTCAAAAGTTAGGTTATGTTGTAAGGAATTTATTTTTTATTTTTGAGACTACTTTTACAAACTTATGTTATATGGAGCAGATCTTCGGACTTAACAAAATGTTACGGTGCATGTCACCGAAAGCCAATAAAAAAAAGTTAAGGTGGACACAGTTCTAAGAAAGGCAGGGAAAGCGAAAACCCGATAACTTGTTTGGCCTCAGTAAACCCAGTAGTTATAATATACGTCAACGTAATCAATAAACTTGTCATGTCTGAATACTTTGTAAAATTATAAATGGATTAAAACCCTACAGAGTTAAATAAATACACAGGACATTTGACAATATCGACGGGCAAGCTTTTAAACTCGTTTATTTATGAAATAAAATTAGACGTACATTTCGTGAGTTACTTAGTGTGTGAGTACTTACATATATATGTACCGTACATAGACGTATACGTGTTTTAAAAGAGCTATTATGACCAACATTAACCTAGAACTCTGAATGAGAAAATGATTTTGTCGGAACAGATTAAGTTTACTACTTTCAGGGTTAATGACGTGGCTTATATATCCAAGTCTTTGCTAATTCTATCAAACTTTCTTCAACATTTACTTTGATTTGATGCAGAATGTTGAGATTTCAAAATGAATTCGGCTTGATCATTGTTTTATACACGGACATTTTATTCAATGTTGTCCCGTGTACGGCGTTTTTAACCAGTATGTCGTTAGTAATACTTTTCATGAATTATGGTTAACCCTCACTGTGTAATAAGACAAGTACTACAACCATGACAAAGAACGGATAGACAACACTTATTAATCGATCGCCAATTGTATTAACTGTTGGTTGTATCTATGTGTAGATTTACATTTTATTTCCTTGTCATATAATTTCTTTGCTTCCGTACAAGACTGATATAGATAGAAAAAAACCCCACAAAGTCTCGAGGGAGAAAAACATGACGTCACAATGATCACTTACCATGACGTCACAGTAGCACAACATACACGTGATTATTCATAAACACATAACATACATAATTGATTTATATCTATTGAATAGAATACGTTTATAGAATCGTTTGAACCGTTGTTATATCAAATTTATCTGACATACCGCAGTGTTTTGATCAGTATAATAGAACAAATATTTGATGGGTTTCCGTGAAATAGCAAATTAATGGAACCCCTCAACAAGAACTTTTTCCCTCGGCTTCGCCCCAAGAACCAGTCTAATATTGTTCACTTGTCTTGTGTTTGTTTGTCCGTCCGTTTTTCATATTTATTATGTCCGATGTCTGTCTGCCGTTTCTTTTCTCGTCTGCAGTTGGTCCGTCTGTTTTTTTTTTGTATGCTGATCATGAAAAGCATTTATCATATGATATTTGAAAATGATTATAAATGTATTTTGTTAAAAGGAGTTGATGCATACGTTTTGCTATTCAAAACGAACACTACCCATCCCAAAATCACATGTGGTCCCCCACTCCCCCTATTCTCTTTATATATATATATATATATTTAAAGGACACATGATATGAGTTACATATCAGATACGAATTATTAAACGGATTTTGGCCAACGATTTGCAAATAAAAACAAAATCATCCAAAACTCGTTCCGAAATCTCCCATGAAATTGAAACGCATTACATTTCTGAAGCTCACAACGTCCCCGCCCTCGATCTCGCTTTGTAATTATGTCTTGTTGTTGTAATTTAGGAGATTTGAGTGCATGTTTGAAGAGCACACACTTCTATATATACATAAAAGTATTTGCCAAGCGACACCCAGGTCTATAAACCTGTTGAGTATAGCGAGATTTCTTTTTTACCTCTTCACATAAACGTTAAACCTGAATACAATTACGATCATATTTGCTATTCGCTGGAGATCAGCATTCTGACAGCTGTATTATGCGTGGCATAATCTACGTATTTAACAAGTTGTTCCAGTGACTGAGTCATGCAGAGTTTACATATGTCATTATGGATTTTAAAAAGAAATACCATGTAGAGTTTACAAATGTCATTATTGATTTTCTTAAAGAAATATTTAGCTATATATATACATGTCTGCCTTTTTATTTCTAACGCGAGCATGTATATATAATGGTTTTATTAGCCATGGATTCTGATTCAACGAGTTCTTAATCTCTCTATAGATAGGTATAGAAGTGGTAGATTTACACATGTTAAGTTGAAGGCTAGTTATCGTGCTACCGAAACTGGGCAACGTCAGTATAAACATAACTTTACAAGTTTACATGACGTGTGTGTGAAAAATTAAAATAATTATTATCTTAATTACATCACGTTTATGGATAAGTGAAAACATTGTAAGGTTTTAAAGAACTTTATTTTCTAGTACGTGTGTGTTTTATTGGGTAGTACGTCCCTTCAACTCATGTCTAAGTCATATCGAGGGGGGCAAAGCATTTTTTTCTGCCGCACATATAATTATATTTGCTGGGAAATTTGTCAAAAAAAGAAGATAAATTGACAAACTTCTGGAGGGGGAGGGATTACCCCCGCAGGCTACGGCCCTGCATTGACATGATACTTCACTGGGTCACACTATCCCGACACCGAGCTAACCAGTCCTTCTCCTACCCAGAAATGCCGAGCGCTTAGCAGGGAGCGTGGAGATTGCCTAATTTTAACGTCTTAAGTTTGACGCGGCCGGGATTCGAACTTCCGACTGGGTTTCTAACACCAGTCTACCTGTACGAAGCGAACGCTCTACCTCTGAGCTACCTCGGCGGTTTATTATTCTAGTATACGCATATTAAATGTATTATCACTAACACGTTAATGTCCAATATTCAATAAAAACCTTGACCCAACTAAACCCAGTATAGTAAATTCGCTTCGAGAGGATTTACTTTTTTAAAGTTTATCCCATAACAAGTTTTAATAACCGCAATAAGGACTTATGTACACTTAAATAACGTTCTATCTCACACGGCGGTGGTACGTAATACTATTTCAGAGCGGTAAATTAAACTATAGAAACATTTAATGGCCATATATTGTAAAGACGTAATCTGTTTAAACTTAATTTTTAAATTGTTATATTCTCAATTTACTTTAATCGTTGCTCACCAAGAGATACCGACCAATAGTAAATGTAAATGATCAGAAATTGCATTAAAGAAACAATCTTTTCAAAGCCTACTTTTATGTTGTTATTTCAATATTCTGTGCCAAGAGTGCACAGTCCCTCGTGCGATAACGGACCAAATATACTACGAAATCACGCGACGTACTACTAAATCTTTCAACGTACGCGTACTACTAAAGTCTTCAAGGTACTTCTTAAACTTTAGTCATAATAATTGTTTGTTTGTTTAGTGTCCCTTTAACTCATGTATATGTCATACCTAGACGGTGTCTGCTTGCGACAGTGCGCACTTATTGCAACTTTATAGTGTCGTCTCACTGAAATACCACGCCGCAGACACATTGGCATTATACTTCACTATGTCACATTATACTGACACCAAGCCAACCAGCCCTTCTCTTATCCAGTAATGCTGGGCGCTTAGCAGGGAGCGAGACAATTGCCTAATTTTAAAGTCTTAGGTTTTGACTCGACTGGGATTCGATCCCATCACTGTGGATGCAAGCACCAGTCTACAAGCCCGAACCACTGGACCACCGCGCTGGTAAACTTTACATTTAATGTCTTCATTGTCATAATGCTGCTTTAACTAGATTTCCTAAGCATTTTGACTTCTATCTTCTACTGTTAACATTTACTTAGAAAAACAAAATTTCTTAATATTTTTTTTTTTAATTTCAGAGGATTTCAAAAGATCAACAGCGACACTGTTCGACCCTCCAAAGAAACACATGTCAAGTTTAGTAAGTAACTTCGCTGATTTTAATCGTTACATTCGCAAGTAAACCGTTAGAATGTCAGGTTTAAAAATCTATTACCATGACATTGAAATAGTTTCTGTTAATGCTTAACGGTAAAATGTTGATCTTACAGTGTAGTATATTATAATGTAAACGGGTTACCAACTTTATCATACCACCAATATTGCATAGCGTATCAGGGGAGGTAACCAGTCTAGTTATAAAACATTTTACAGTGTTTTTTTTATTCACTCTTTACAGGAAATTACACAAACGGGTAAACAACTCCACAGACACTACACTACTCCAGAGGAACTTAAGTAAGTATAGTATGAATGATGAAAGGTATGGTGTTGTGAAGGCCAAATTTCGATTATCCTACTTCAACCAAAGGGAATAGTGAAGCTGCGAAACACAATCCCAAAGAAGCGAAAGTTCTTATCGCTCATTCACCATCGTGTTTTCGCCTCCTTGCTCCCTGCCTTAAGGTCGAAGGAGCAAATTAGCAATAATGGCCTTAACGGAACACCACAGATTAACTATGGTGTCTTATTCAGTGAGCCATTTCGTATTTTCTGCTTCATACGACTCCAAGAAAAAAGTCTGCCCGTTAATGAAGATCAACCAGAAAACTGATTTAGCAAAAATATCTCGATATTTCAAGGTTTGAAATTTAGTTTTTATGTTAGTATATTCCGAATTTGTTTCGGTATCAATCAGACACAACTCTAGGCAGCAATTCCTCTGTCTGGGTAATGTAATCCGTTTTCTGATATATATATATTGTAGGTTTGAGGTCAAAAAGTACAATATAAGAAGACGGCACACATTGAGGGGTAGAGAAAACTCGACCTAACAATACCCTTGCTTTATAAACATTAAATGAACAACTAAATAAGTACGCTGGGATGTTGTTTGTAACAGTTTGCTGGGATGCTGCTGTTTGGGATGCAGAACAAATCACAATTTAAGACAGTTCATTGTGTAAAGTATACATATGTATTTCATTACCATATCATCAGTTTAAGAAATAAAGTATTATATTCAGTTAAATGTATACAGTTACATTTTCTACAGTTATATTGCTTTTCTTCACAGGAATGCACGTGAGGAATGGTCAGATTTCTTAAATAGATCACCAGAGAGATTTAATGTAAAGTTACCAGAATTACCTGGCAGTAAAGGTTAGTGAACTTCACACAATCACGTTTCATGAATATCTGTAAAAATGTTATTATTGAGGTAATCTGCGTGTATCTAGCCAATTCACATCCACACTAACAAACATACAAACATCTTAATAAACAACTACACACACAAAGACTCTTCCACAAAAATATGTGTGTTTCAGGTAGCTTGCCCCCACACTAATGTAAGGGACACTTTCTTCTTCTTTTTTTGAAAGAAAATGTGATAAAATTGTATAATTACTCTTGTTAGGATATTAAAAGTGCCTACAACAGCTGAAATGCAGTTTAATTGGCCTATGACAAAGTTTAACGGCAATGGCTGCTCATGTAGTTTAAAAAATATTAAGAAATAGAACCGATTACTGTATTATATCTGGGTTTTGAATAAAAAGTTAGGGGTAGGCAGGATAAAATAGAGCAGGTAGGGTGACCTGAAATACACATCTATTTTTGGGTGGGGCTTCCTACATCGTCACGTGCATTAAAGGTATGCACATATCCACACAATAAGTTGTTAACTGTTTCACCACATCTTCATCAAAATCTCCTTGTCAGTAATTTGGTGACGTCACTTCCCTGCCAGGTATGCATTTTGTAGTCAAATAACCTTAATGTGCGCCTCTAAATAAAAAGTTTAAATGGACAATTCAAAAACAGAAGGACATCGTGACGGTCAACACTGGTCGCCAAAGGGTATTTACATTTTTAAAATTCGGGTATAACTCACTGGTCAAAATTGATAATAAATTTAATAAAAAATTGATAAAAAAGTATTCCTGTGATATTTCTTTATAATTTCTTTATGCTGTTTTTTAGGACTATGCTTGATTGTATTGTCTTTTCGAATTTACAATCTCTACTTTACATATATTCACTTAAAAATATTTCTCAACAACCTTGTTTTCATTATTTCAAGCTTGTTCATGATTTGAATCGGTTTTTAGAAAAAAGCATCAAGTCTGTGAAATATTACTTTTAGGGATTTTTCACAAAAAAAATGCAAGGCTCATTGGAATGCCTCACTTTTCACAAAAGCATTTTTAGATAATATTATGATTAATATATGAACATTTCAAGGATATCTAACCGTTAATTCTTAAAGTGGTGAGCTCCTTAAACGAAAAACAACTGTCACATTATTTGAAATCGATTTTTTACAAGTTTAGAAAATGCATGTAAGAAAAAACCAATCAAATTTTGATTTTTGTATTTTGGAATACATCATTCTAATTTCAAAACTTGATACGCATCAAATGTTACATTCACATTCACAACTTTCCGATATTGTTCTATTTCTATATTTAAATTTTATTTTGTTGAATTATGTTGCTTTTGCATATTAAAATTTATGATGAAGGGAAAACTATACAATGGACTTGTTGGTCTGCACACTTACTAGTACTTACTTCCGTGTGATGACTATTTCTAGCCTAAACTATTTCTGAATGCAGGACTTTTTCTAGTTGTGTTGAACTAGTTCATGTTAAGAAGAAGGTGTTTCGTGTACAGAAACTAAATCTCTATGTAAAAAGTTGACAACAAAACAAAAGGGAATACAAACTGAGAGAGGTAGCTAATACATATAATATCTGCAGCAAGAGACTGAAAACTACTCTGTGTGTCAAAGTACCTTTCTAAGATTTCAGGTCTAGTAACGAATCGACTGCCGTTAAATTTTGTTTATTAATTAAATATATTTTGCATAGTATAATTTTTAAACGAGATTTGTTAACATATGAAAAGCCAATTAAAGGAAACCCTGTCCTGTTCTTATAATATATTGTATACAAAAACAAGAATGCTGTGTCCTGTTATATCACTATGGAGGCCAATCAAAGTGAACACATTTGTATGGTGGCTGATTTGTGCCATGTCGTTATTTCGCTTTGTTGCAGCGAAATGACGATAATCATCGTCTTTTCGCCCCGCTAATTATCGTTATTTCGCAGCGACATAACGAAAAGACGACGGAACCTAACGCGAAAAGACGAAAACATGAAGTCGCTAATTAGCGGGCGAAATACGCTGTTTAACGTTATTTCGCTGCGAAAAGACGATAATTAGCGTTTTTTCGCCCCGCTGTTTATCGTTATTTCGTCTCTAAACGACGATAATTAGAGTTATGTCGCCCCGCTGTTTATCGTTATTTCGACTTCACATTTTCGTCTTTTCGTGTTAGATTTCGTCTTTTCGTTATGTCGCTGCGAAATAACGATAATTAGCGGGGCGACCAAACGATGATTATCGTTATTTCGCTGCAACAAAGGGAAATAACGAGATGGCACAAATCAGCCACCATACATTTGTATAACCTGTTTCACTTTTGTTGTATTGTTTGACCCAACATGATTGGCTAACTATGCACATTTGGGTGTAAATGTGTCGTTTTCTTAAAGTGGGTCCATGTGGACTGTATGTTGAAATGGTGATTCAAATAATCGCAGAGAATTATCACACTTGCTATTAGCTACATATTGGAATGCTTGGCGTGGCAGCGCCATCAATTTAATTAATGTTTTGCACGATGTAGTAATGCGTGATGACGATAGAAAAATGGTCCTTCCCCATCGTACATCGCTTCATCGTTGCATACAAACTTAAGTCGATGAAGCGACTACGGTTAAAATGTGGCTCCAACCGAACACCATATTATTTTGACCTTTTTATTAGCGCGAAATATTACAAATATTCATCAATTGATAGACTATAGTTGATTGTCTTGCATATCTTAGGATGACAGTGTTGCATACAAAAGCCTAATTCAAGTGATAATAAATATGTTTTCAATATTCCTTATAGCTCACTAAGAAAAGGAGAACTATTTGTCAGGTATTGATTCAAATGAAATGCATACATTCAATGTTTTATTTTTACAAAGAAGATTCACCATGCAATGTTTTCTTTTTTCAGATGAGAGGTTCCTAGGATATGCTGTTCGTTATTTGAGACCTGAAGTTTCACAGTCTTGGAGAGTGAGTGAATTTGTATTTATGTCAAAACATAACTTAAAACCAATGTTGTTTCAACATTCTCGATAGAAGGACTGGTTGACTGGCTATCAGGACAATGTAACCAAGTGAGGTATCATGTCAAATTCTCAAAGTATGTGCGACTTGATACTTTCAGTGAGACTGCACTAGAAGGTCGTCATCAGTGTCCACTGCCACAAGCGGACGATGTGTCTATATGACACAAACATGTGTTAAAAAGGACGTTAAACCCAAATAAAACAAACAAGCAAAATACTCCAAATCATACAAAACTTGGGAAACATTTAAAAGTTGGAAGCAACTCTTTTCGTTGTGCCACGTTATATTGTTCATAACCAACTACTATGCTGGTAATTTAAATTTCGCACAAGGTACCCTCCAGCTGAACGCAATCTTAAATTGCATGGCTGAATTAGTCGCCTTTGAAATCACATTCAATTCATTCCCTTTCCAAACGCAACATATTAAATCTGGGATTAACTGAGACATTTAACAATATATATATAAACCGTGTTTTCTTATTTAAAGACACCAACACAATTGTTTGTAAGTCGTATTTTTATTGCGTTTATTATAATGTACATTTACTTGTATATAGTATACTTTTAAATGGCTTACGTTCTTGTAAATTAATTGGCGTAATTAATGGGTTAAAAATATCTTATATCATTCTGAAATGCAAAATGTTTGGAAATTGATTTCTTTCTCATTTTGGTTCAGCTATAATTAATGAACAGTAACTTAATACACATTTTATTTTTATCCTTAACAGTATACATTGAAGCAGGAACCCACTCTAGATCAGTATGGCCAGCGACCAATGCCAGCCAATGTTTTGTAAGTTGGGAGTTGGGATAATCTATATTTGTATTTCAAATATACATAGTTCAACGCCAGATGTTCAACATAAATGAGAATCAAATATTGAAAAAAAATTAATATTCATTGATAATAATTTTCTTTACGTTCACACTTTTTTTACGGTTTAACTAATATTTTAACTAGTTGTACTCTATATGAGTTCTTGAAAGATCTGAGGCACGAAAATAATTACTTGATGTAGACAGGAACTTTCAATACTAAAAAAATGAAATTGAAAGTTCCTGATGTAGATTTACCATTTTTGATTATAGTTGTATATATCATTTTGCAAAATTGTGGGCGACACATACAGCTCTAATGAAGATAATGATATTATTCATCCAGCATCAACTTCTTAAAATTGTGTGAACAGCTCTCGTTACTCTTAAAAGTTTCAATTTCATTATTTTCAACTTCTTTTTCAGTGCACGTTACAGAGACACTTACCCACAATTCAGTAGAAATATAGCAACGGAATCTTGGAGATAAGCCAATCATCGCCTTTGTAACATATAAGCAAATTGTGAAGCTATTTCTATTTCAAACTGATAAAATTACGATGTTGTTGGACTATGCTTTTAACTGCTGCTCAGTATTATGTGTTGTAATATGAACACTATCATTCAGTATTCATCGTCAGTATTAAACAACAAAATGGGATGTAAGTGTGATCCACGAGCGTGTAAGTGTGTGTGTAGATTTGTGTACGTGTGTGCATGAGTGCGCGAGAGTGCATTCGTGCGTAAACGCTTCTTCATTATATAATTGCTCATAGTTTATTGTTTTTTTGTGTACATGTTTTTATCTTTTTGTAAATTTTATGATATTATCATGTATTTTGAAAATTGTTGACAAGTAATTATATTCACTTTAAAGTTTAAACTTAAAAAGTGCTAGTAGAAACATGTTTATCAGTAGTTGAACTGCATTATAAACTTTGTGTACAGTGACTAGACAATTCTATATCTAACTCGTCTACTCGACAAACTTATTGTGGATCCATTCTCAGCGTATTTACTATTATTACAAGAACCGTCAACAGTATTATTACAACATTTGCTCTAATTTCAAAATTTATATTTTATATTTTATTTGTATTTCAAGTTTGCTGTGATTCATATACAAATGTAGATTGTTACTTATCATTAAAATACAACATTTAAATTTTACATCTGTAGTAGCCTTTGTTTTTGATGTCACGTGTACTTATCTTAAATTGTCATCCTAGCTAAACTTGTACTATACACAGGGCGTTAGTAAGACTGATTACCTCCCCTGATACGATACCATGGTGTTTGACATTGCCCGTTAAACTGGTTACCTCCCCTGATACGCTACGTATGTGTTTGCCAAGTTATGACTATTCCGATCCATTATTTCCTATTGGCCATGACCAGGTGGTAGTTCAGTTGGAAGAGTGTTAATTTCCTGAGCAGGAGGTTGCGGGTTCCATCCCCGTCTACGTCACACCTTGGAGTAAAAATCAGGTTATCTTCTTGCTGTGTGCCAAGCGTACAGCTCCCCTGGATAGATGAAAACTGGTTGGCTCTGTGTCAGGATAATGTGACTGATATAAGTATCATAGTAGTGTGTATGCAGCGTGATATTTAAGTGAGACAGCTCTATAAAGTCGCTATTAGTTCCGAACTGCCACCGTCTCAATATGACTTACCCATCGGTTGAAAGGAACGTTAAACGCAAAGAAAACTCATCTTATCTGCCCTGGCCCTCAATCACTCATGTGTATGCATAATTTTCTGCTACGATCCATATAGGTAACGTCACTCTGGAGAGGTGGGTTTTATAAATTTATCCCACATGTTAGAATAGTAAATCGGAAAATCAAAACGATATTCTAGGCCGTATGTCCATGGACATTGGCAAACAATAAGAAAACGTTGGACGCACACAGAAAAATGAACCAAATATACATTTATTAACTAAAAATGGAAAAATCAAGAACTTCTATTAAAAAACTAGAAGCGAAACCAGGTGCTCGCGATATGGTAAGCATTTCCTGTTACACATGTGCCACCCGCCGCGATGCCTCCGTGTCATTCCGGTGTATGGTAACCTTATCCACCATTTGAAAAAGGAGCAAGAGTCATGAGTCACCATAAGAAAAATTCACATGTTTTGGTGACGAAAGAGCAAAGGAGAAAAACAATTAACAGGAGAGGAATAGACGTAGCAAACTTAACATTAAATCAGAGCGGTAAAGATAGGGCGACGAGGAGTAAACACCTAGCACCGTTCTTATTGGCTGAAACCTGAAAAAAATGACGTCACAATACTGTGACCTCTCACACGAAAGATTTACGCCCTTTCAACGTACGCACCTGATAAAGTTCATTCTTTAAACCAGTATATTTACCCATTGTCCAAAGAATTTTAATTTTCGAGTTTATATTTTAAAACACAGCGATAAAAACGACCATTTTTATTCCTTCTTCGTGCCTGGGTCGAGTTTTTGCGAGAGAAGGGGCAATAACTCTGGTACAAGTCAAGGTGACGTCATTTAAGCATGCAACAACCCACTGTAATGATGCACACGTATACCAAAATTTTGTAAACCTAGGTTTAATATTCGGAATGTAATGCTCCGAACAAAGGTAAGGTTTGAAAAAAGGGCAAAGCTCTGTTAAAAACGCACGATGATGTCACAATTACGTCATTAGGTAATGCGACACTCGTCATCCCATGGTGCAAATGTATACCCTATTTTTATAAACTCAGGTCAAACATT
>JAUMGZ010164678.1:0-15780 GCA_032359645.1 Pododesmus macrochisma
TATTATTTTTGTACCCAAAATCTTAGCATGATTTGCTGACGTCACCAAAGCAAAGTCTATTTTCGTATTACGCGGTGTATCCGACTGTAAAAATTCATGCATGGTGTCAACTGTATATACAATAGATTAAAGGTAGTTTTAAATTTGTGGTTTCACTTCGTGGACGAAGTGTTGATCGTGATGTTGATCTGGATAAATTACATAAAACATTTGTCATGTTGCGGGATTATCCTCCAAACTGTCAAGTCCGTCATATTCTAATAAAGCATGGCGATGTATGATTGTTACGATTGTAATTCTTGTTGTTCCGCGCAACGGTAATTTTCGGGGAAAATCACGTAAGGGGCCATCCATAATTATCATCCTTTTCAAAGTCTGCAAGCAGCACGTTTTTTCAATCCCCCGCCCCCTGCAAAAGCGTACATCATACTTTATCATACCACGGTTTGTTGTATTAAACACATTTGTTTCACTTGTTTTTTTGTGTGTGTGTCAAACAACGTTTGTTGTTGCGCCATTTGTCAAATAATGTTAACAATGTCATCTTAAACACTCTGGCGAACGAGATTTAGACCACTATAAGAAATAAAAAGGAGCCAGATTTCAGATTTTGAAATGTTGCGATATCCTGAATTTTAAGCGTGCAAAAAATGTCGAAAAAATAACCCCCTCCCCCTAGCGTGCAGATTGTAGACTTTGGAAAAAGGATGATAAATATGGATTGACCCAAAGAAATTATTTTTCGGTTTTTTGGACTCAGCCTCGATGGTGTGGTGGTTATCATGCAGTATTTCTTATCTCTCTGATGCTAGAGGTTGTGGGTTCGCGGCACAGCTCGGGCACAGCCAGGTGTGTACTTGGGCAATACACTTATAATCGGCAGCTCATATCAATATGGTCCGTAGGATGGGAACTCGAAAATGGCGGTCTGTGTCTCTTAGGCACGTTAAAGAACTCATTGTATAAGACCCACAAGTGCTAATGCGATGATTGGTAGAGGCAGGATTGCTCACGAAACCAGTAGCAGGTAAGCTTTAAATTTGTTCATTCTGCCATGCAGCTCTGTTTTGGCGTAATGGCAACGATTTTAAGAATTTAATAAAACTGGACTGCTCTGTTTTTGAACAAGAACAAGTAATTTAAGGCATTATTTCCACATTCAGTACATTCATGACGTCTGCTAATAATCAAAATCTGGGGTTCGCGACACGAGTGTCTCACACGTAATGGCTTTTTCCTCATCTCGGTATAAAAATCATATTTATCGGAGGCATGTTTCAGATTACATTTTTGTATTCAATGCATTGTCATATACGTTGTATCTATTGCCGTCCTCTTTGCTCTGGTTTCTCTTCGTATCCTCTTAGCGACGTTGGTTAACCTTATCTTATGTTACTGTCACACCAGAACGTTTAAGACCAACGTGTGAGTATCGTGTTGTAATTTTGGCAACGCGCTGGCGAACGCTGACGATACAGTTATATTTTATGTATAATACAAAAAATGCAACCTGAATCAGTGATTCGCTCCTCACACGCTACCCAAGCGCTGGTATACGATACGAGCCCGTTATCAACGCCTTATGGACACGCTGAAATCATGGTTCCACTTGACTTTTTCTGTGAATGTTCAGCGTTTGCCAGCGTATCAACTATTTTCAATGAGCTACTCACGCGTTGGCCTAAAACGTTCTGGTGTGACAGGGCCATTAACAAATAATTTAACAGCATCGGACTTAATCAACATATAGGATAATAAATGATCTAAAAGTAATCTTTGATTATTTGTTTTTGATCAGTGTACAATGAAATATCATAATTCGTTGTTTAAAGTTTTTTTTGAATAAAATCCTGTTTTGAATAAAGATTATCTGAAGAAGTTATGGTTCTTGTACAAAAGAAAAGTCAATTGGCGAAGAATGGTGATACATGTTCAAATAGAGTAGCAATATCTTCAAGTATATCTCCTGGGACGCAAGATCCGTCATCGTTCCACGCAAAGCAGGTTTTAATACATTTTAATACATTTTAATGTTTTACTTCAATATTATCTTTTTCTTATTCGTTTGATGTTCCAATCGTACATGGAGATGTTCCGTAATGCCAAATTGGATTTTTATGATATTTGCGAGTTAAGCCTGGACTATCTAGGACGTCAATCACAGAGATGTTTTAAAATCCTTTTTAACTGTTATGCTTTTCACCTTTCGCATTATAAACATCTTCTATGAAAAGTGAAACTTTCTAGCAATCTTAATCGCACAGACTGTTTACATCTAATAAAGTGATTAGGACGAACTCAAAATCGAACTCATTTTAAACCAAAAATAACTGCACCTACATGTATTACTGGGGAAGGCAAAATACTGTATACTCTGTAATTGACGTTATCAAACATAATCTAAAATAAGAAATAATGACATTGTTGTTTTACTACTTTTTGTTATGTTATATGACATTAGATGTTTACTATGAACTCTGACTTAGGTGAATAATTGTCAGACTAGTCGGAAAACTGTTTAGTTTTTTTCATATAAAAATGACAATGGATATAAGGCCAATACAATCGTTGTTAAATCACTAATAAGCGGCATGCATCAATAATTCAAGTTGCCGAATGTCAGCGTTAATGATTTAGACGTTATAATTATTTTGAACTTAAGACCGCCAATGGAACATTAGTTTACAATATAACGCATTGAGTCTATGATATGTTTGGTTCAGGAGAAATAAACATTTTAGATTCTGATTGACAATTGTCTCGTTGAAGAACCGCACTTAGATGTCATACGGAATTAATGTATACATTCAATATAATTTAATGTTTACTGGTACACTTAGACTTTTGAAACTCCCAAAGTCAGTTTTAAGTTTATCTTTACGTACATTTTTATAAAAAACTATACAGTTATTCATTATGTTCAATAGTTATCAAAACGTGTATTTTGTGATTATATATGGTACGTGTAATGTCATAATAGTGGTCAACAAAACTGGGACTAGATTATGCAACATTAGTATTGATATGTATTATTTATGTTAAGTGAACATGATATTAAGTAATTTCATGTATGTTATATCTTAATATGTTTCTGAATCATTATATGTAAACACTTGACCATTTTGTCATGTCCATGATTGTATTAATGTTGATGTCAGGTGACCACTTGTCACACATTTAAATGTAATATGTCTGAGTGTTGTCCAATAAAATCTTGAAAATCTTATAAAAGTTACATGGTTTTGTCTTTTTTATTGGTAGGCATTACTAGAATATTAAAATATCTTTTCGAAACGACATCTGTTTCATTGGTAGGGTTTACATGTAATAGAACATTAAAACGTCTTATAATAACAACATCTTGTTCATGGTTACGATTTAATAGAAATTGTTTAGCTTTCTTTTACTTCTGGCCGATTCAGATATAGCGGTTCCGGACAGATATCTGCATACACTCCGGCGTTTAGTATTACTGTCTTCTTCCAGTACGATCGCGTCCTAGTAAAAACAAGGACGACGCAGTATGTCACATATTGTGGAATATTGTCATTTTAAGTTGTGTAGAGGTTATACACAGCGCATTATCATTGATAACAGGTGTTACTCGTAGAGACATGTATTTAAATTTTGCAAATAAACTCACAAAAAGAAAGAAATGATTAACCAGCTGGAATATTTGAGATGAAAAACGAGGATGTAACACTTTGCAGAGACAATACCCACATTGGAACACTTGTAAGAAAAGTATATAAAAACATGTAAAACCGAATTGAAAGGAATATTTGTGTCCATAAATTCAACATATAACAGTATGTTCGACATTATGTTGATGCATATTTATATTTGTTTGTATTTTAATCTTCGTACAAAAAAATGTAAAAAGTGGGTACCTTCGTGAAATGGCTTATAAGTCTAGTACTACATTTTGATATTCAAGTTCTTTATTAGGACTTGAGCTAATAGCTCATCAGCAAATCGATAATACAGTACATACAATGCATAGAGTTTGTTTGTTTCATTGGGGTTGACCCTCCCTTCAACTCATATCTAGGTCTTATCAGACGGCGTCTATTTTTGACAGTGCGTACTGATGGCGACTTTATAGTGCTCTTTCACTGAAATATCACACCGCAGACACATTGACAGGACACATCACTCGGTTACATTATCCTGACACTGAGTCAACCAGTCCTCCTACTACCCAGTAATACTGAGCACTTAGCAGAGAGCGAGAAGATTACCTAACTATTACATAGGTATGGCGCGGCCGGGAATCTAACACATGCCTTTCGGTTCAAGAGGCGCATGCTCTACCTCTGAGCCACACTGCTGGTACTTACAGAGCATAGAGATTGCAGCAACAAATTAAAGGACATAAATATAATGAATGTTTAGTACATTTCATAAGATAAAGTTACAGATATTGAATTTCAGACACCAACATTAAAGGAATGCCAAAACTCCTTGTTAATGCATACACGTATTATTTAAATTTAGGATTTAAGAAATAATTAAAACATTAATATTGATTTTTATTGTCTTTGAAAGAATATGTTTAAACGTAGTCGTGTCCGAATTTGTAAACACGGGGCCCATTTAGCCTTAACGTCCATCTTGATTTAATAGGCCTATAAGTACATTTTTTGCATTTGTATCCTTTTGGCCCTAGGGACCTACAGTTACTACAAACCAAAGAATCAAGCCCTGGGCCTTCTAGTTTATAAGATTTTTGAAATTGTGTTAAATTTTCCCAGATTCGGCCCCGTAGTGACACTCCTGGGTATTGAGCCCCATCATTTGAACAAATCTGAACCCCTTCTCCGAAGGATGACATCTACTTAGTTTCTACTTATGGAATTGGTCCATTAGTGTTGGACAAAAAGTCGAAATTGTGAAAAGTTAACATTTTTGCTATATATTCAATAGTGTTGAACTTTTGACCCTAAAATGCACATTTTTTTTTTTTGATAAAAATATTTTTTGTTGTGTTTATGGTCACAGAAAACTTTATTATTATTTCATTCTTGTTAACGCTGTAAGTTGAACATCTCTACAAAGTCAATTATTGTTGTAAAAATGTTAGGTACAGAATTCGAGTGTTCTTAGTGCGTGAACGCCCCGAAAGTCAAAACTACGTAAAACCCGGAACCATATGCGGAAAACGATTGCGGAATCGGTCTATTTTCTCGTGAGATTTATTGCCATGATTTCTATTGGATGCCTAGAACAAGAACTTGATTAGTTTAGTGGTGCTTAATTCAGAATTAATCAAGGTTTCATTGCACAGTAAACGAATTAACGTCTTTAATTTTCGACGACTTAATTAAATTTCACAGAGATTAGCACGGACACACGCATGTTTATTCTATAAAAGGATTAATTTTCTCTTCTGTTTTCATGTAAATACATTCCTAAATAATATATAGGATTTCTGGCATATTGAAAACATGTCTTGCATATTGCCACTAAAATAAAGCAAAAACCAACTGTTATGAACTTCAAGGACAATTATCTGGACATAGCTCAAGTAGTTTTCCAATCCAAAGCTAATTAACACCACAGATGCATGTACATGTACAAGCATCGTATCAAACGTCGCTTATTATTTTCGAAGGCACAATTACGTTTAATATGCCTTGCGACTTTATTGTGACCTTTAGGTACTGTAATATTTGTACCAATTTTACATGATATTTATAAGGCCCATTCTCATCTGGTATATACACATTATATTATTTGTGCACTTTAAAACGGTCGTTTACTATATGTGAAATATCACCCAAGTAATTATTAATTACCTGATGACTGTACTGATGCGTGCTCCCGCCCACTAAGTATCCGGTATATTTAGCACGCTACAGCAGCAGGTGATAATGAGTGATGACAGTATGGTGCCGGTAATGATTCATTGTGTCGTTATTATAGTGGTGTATCAAACAGATATTTATTTGCAATTTGTTTTATTTTCACATTTGTTTAACGAAGCTATTACAAACGAAATAACTAAATCGATAATATACGATCGTGTACACTAAGGTAATATAACTATACGAAATACGATTTTCTGAAGCCGTTAGTCCATGGACGTGGGCAACAATAGGAATACGGGGACGCACACAGAAAAATTAACCATATATACAATTATTAACTTAAAAAGAGGCCCATGGAGCCTCAACATCAATCTGGTTGAAATCTGACAGGTAGTTTTAGAGTAGAAGTCGTTTAAAGACTTACAGTCAAATTTACCCCTTTAGGCCCTGTCCACCTGTCCCCCAGGGGGGCAGGGACTTCATTTGTACAATCTTGAATTCCCTTCCCCTAAGGATGCTTCCTGCCAGATTTTGTTGAAATCTGCCCAATAGGTTAAGAGGAGACTGTTTGAAGGCATACTGTCAAATTTATCTCTTTAAACCCCGCCCACATGTCTCCCCGGGACCCGGGTTCGGGGGGGGGGGGGGGTCAGGGGTTCATGTGTACAATCTCGAATCCCCTTCCCCTAAGGATGCTTCCTGCCAAATTTGGTTGAAACAGTCTCAGAGGAGATGTTGTTTAAAGGCATACTGTCAAATTGACTTTTGGTCCTGCCCACGTGTTCCCAGGGGAGTCAGGGACTTTAGTTGTACAATCTTGAATTCCCGTTTCCTAAGAATGCTTCCGGCCAAATTTGGTTGAAATCTGCCCAATAGTCTCAGAGGAGATGTCGTTAAAAGGCAAACTGTTACATTTACCACTTTTGGCCCCGCCCACATGTCGGCCCAGTATATTAGAGCCTCTTTCTTGTCATATTAACTTTTCACTGCAATTACTCTTATCTGGCGATAGCCAACTTGTTGTAAATGCAAATTAAGAAATCATCTCAAACGTATAGATCATGACATCAAAAAGATTTACTTGAGCATTGCTACCTCGTCCCTACTATCATTTACTTTGACTGACTCATTGCACAAGTAGTTGTCTCCTTTAATCCTAATGTCTATCTTGCAACTTCTTTTGACCTTTTTATTTCATTTATTCAATTGTATATATACATTTTTTGTCATTATATCATAAATGAATTATGTGTTATTAACATGCCATCTTGATTTATTTGTATGTTTATATGCTTTGTCAAGGAGAGGACTTAGCTAATGTTATTTCAACTTATGCCCAATCCTTTTATTTCAATATGTTTAAACTAAACTATAAAGTTATGATTGTGCAAGTAAAGTTTTTTGCATAATACAGGTGACGATTTTTCTTCTCAATATATTTATCTTATTGGAAAACTGTGCAGGGGGTGTTAATCATACAGAATAGTTGATATTCTTACAAATCGACAAGGACGCTTTCTCAGACAATGGGGATAGAAACGAACCGGGGACTTGTTCCCGGCAATGATCAATCAACGTTCAATACGAGACAAACCGAACCAAATACCATTCATATTGAAGATAAGTATGTCGCATACATGTGCAAACACTATCACGTACATTTCAATTGCCTTTGTCAAATACAGATCTGGCATGTTGTTTTAATAAAACGGAACCAGCGTACACCCACGTTACAATTCTAAACAAACAACGATCAAGCGAGCTCGACAATGGAACATATAAAATTACAAGAGTAGCACTCAATACAGGAATGAATAGACACAACTATACATTGGGGACACCAATTCCCTAGAAGTCAGTCAAATGCGGCAAAGTTAATGTCCATGCTAATAGTATGTAGCCTAGACTACGACGTGTTTTTACTGAAGTGTCAAAACCATGCACAATGTTCTTCTTTATATTGACAGACTATTTCTACATGTTAACGAAAAGTTCAATTGAATATGTGAATTATAACGCAGAGCTACTTACTCTAATTGAAAAAAACGTGCTTTGTTTGAGAAAGTTTTAAAAAATATCAATTCAAAACAATTGTAATAATACGCATGCTGTCAACTTAAACACTAATCATTACTGATTATAGCACTGTATACGACAGTAAGACGTGACACGACAGAAAACACTTTGAAACGAAAAAAAAGTGTAAGATCATCGAAATAGAATATTTTTGAAAAAACAACTTATATATGGTGGCCGATTTTGGCTAATTTCGCTTTGCCGTGCTGTTGTGTTGCATCAATCACATTTGACAAATACAGGACAACATTACATTTTTGTATAACAACAGGGCAATGGTAGGGATACACAGGTTTTGTCGTGATGTAACCAGTTTTTGAAGTGCTATCGATATGTCGCCCTGCATCATGCCGTGCTTTCGTAACATCGCCTTTGATAAAAAATAACAACACGACAAGGCTAAATTAGCAACCATAGATATACAAATAGCAATTGTTTTTTTTATTTCAGCTGTTTCGTTTCATTTGTCTTCATGTTCCCTTCATCCATGCATTTGGTCAAAAACCTAAATGAGAAAAACGCTGTGATGCACCATGTAGGACACGAAGAGAAGAGGATTAGAGAATATTGACAGAACTGTACGGATGTTGACCCTAAAGTACTTGAATATGGACGGTCATCAAACAAATGAAAAATTCACAAAAAGAGCTCCGCACTTGATAATGTAACATATCTTTATTTAATATAAATACTATCAAATATCATTTATTATTAATGATGACGTGTTCCTATATATGCGTAAAATATTCCAATCTTATTCAAACGAAAATATCATGTTCATGTAATTTGCAATGAATTGACTTAAACATTTGTACACATAGAAATTTCTATTGACGGTTTCTCTTTGCTTTTATCTGTTCAAGGTTAAACCACGACATACAAAAAGAAAACAAACAGATTCAGTTGCCTGTTCCATAAGGGTTCACCATTACTACAACAATCTTTCATTGGGGCATTTCCATACACGTTATCATGGTTTCCAGGTTCATTTACGTTTTGGCCTACACATTTCAATAGTGCTCATTTTCGCCCCCAAAATAGTATAATTTGTATGACTTGTTCTATATGAATCTGCCTTAAGGTCTGTTTCTAAATTATTTACCAGACCATGGTGCCTATTTCTTACTCAGTCTCGTACCGCCTGTAGAACATAACTTCTGCCTTAATTATCATCTCAACTCCCTGCAGCTAGCTTACTTCAGAAACTGCCTAAGCTCTACTGCCACCACCATGGTTGATTCAGCTCGGATAGTCGGCTTGCCTTGATAGGAGTTTTGTGGACATGCCCCTTTACTGCAAACGTTGTTTAGTTTATTTAGGATTATCTAATGTATGAATTATATTCACTTTGTGTACGTATCTAGCCGAGTAGCATCTACGTACCAACAATAAACCTAAGCGCTTGCTAGTCATTAATTAACTGTTATAATTTCTTGAAATTTTCATATAATAATCATAATAGCACGTTAGGAAGATTTTGTGAAAATTGAGGCATTTCAATAAGTCCTTCATTTTATGGTGAAAATCCCCAAAAAGGGATATTTCACAAATTTGAATTTTTTTTTTTTTATTTTTTTTTTTTTTAAAAAACCGACTTTTTGATTTGTTCAAAACATTAACAAGCTTGAAATAATGAAAAAAAGTTGAGAATTTTGTTGAGACATATTTCTTTAAGTCAAAATATGTAAAGTAGAAATTGTAAATTCAGTTTAAAAGAATTTTGACGGATAAATGTGCGCATTAAACATCAAGACAATTCAATCAAAAGTAGTCCTAAGTAATATCATAAAGAAATGGAAGAGAAAAATCACAGCAGTACTTATTTATGAATTTTGTTTTATAAAATTTATTATCAATTCTGATCAGTAAGTTATACTCGAACTAAATACCCTTTGGTGACCCAGTGTTGACCGCCAAATGTCCTGATGATGTTTAATTGTCCATTTAAACTTTTTAGAAGCGCACAGTAAGGTTATCTGACTACAAAATGCATAACCGACAGGGAAGTGACGTCACCAAAATACAGATACATTGATGACGATGAGGGGAAACTCCTTTAATAGGAAGTACAGGACGAAAAATAAGTCCTTGCAATGTTGTTGCTACCAACGGTATTGATAGTGATAGTGCACGGCAGAGCACGACTTACCCAATATAATCGTGCTACCGACTACATTGATAGATAAATTACACGGTGGATAATAACCGTCAATACAAAATGTTTTCTCAATTTTACTTGGTTTTTAGAGAGAAACACATAAATAACACAAATATGTCTCAATTTGATTAATTACCCTTCTTCTTTTATGTGTTTCGTCTAACAAATTAAAACCAAATGTGTGTCATACCACAATAATTTAGTATGTATCTAAAAGGATAACGTAAAATCAGTTACAGGGAGACACAACAGTCTGGATTTACCGACCACTTACCAACCTGAGCTTTATGCGATACGATATAGATAATTTCTTAAATCAGTCACCTGTTTGTTGAATAATGCATGGTTGCAAGAAGGAAGTACATCGTACTCTTAACAAAAAGTCGACAGACTGTTGTTTCTTACACAAATTGTCATTTAATGCGAGAAAAAAACACATAGAAGCTATCAAACACGACGTAAAATGTCTGATATTGATATTTTCCCTTTTAACTAGCACTAACTGCACGTATTTAACCATCAAACCTCCTTCCAAGTATACACACAACTGATCATGTCAATAAACTATCAACAGTGAGCTGTTAATCGACACAAAAATCGACTTGAAGAACAACACTAAAGTATTAAATCGTGTTATCTTGATTATTAATTTTCAATGATTTCTTCTAATTATGCACAAGAACAAATCGTATACATACACTTTTACTGACTTTCATTACACAACTTTATTGTGGAGATGTTTGATCCCGTAAAATATGTTAATCCATTTTTATAAATTCAGTTCTTGTGACATTCGGAAAGAGGGAAGGTTATGCCTCATTGACCAGTCTAACTACTATGCGTGTTGTTGTTATGGTTGATCATCCTTAGTCCACATTTGCGTGAATATCTAGTTTTGAGGTTTCTGATTACGGTATTATAATCCGCTTTTTTTTATTAAATGGTTTTTAATGTTTTTTTTTTTATTCATTGACTTTATTCTTTTTTAACAGTTGTATTGGTCAGTTAAGTTGCGTAAACACGGTAAGTATACACAATACATGTACTCTCTTCTGTACAGTCAATCCTGTCTATTAAGACCACCTACGAGATCAGAAAAAATGGTCTTTATATGGAGGTGGTCATTATAGACAGGTAGAAAAAGTGTAAATAAACTCCAAGGGACCTGCTTTTAGAGGTCTTTCTGTACAGATGATCTCTTAATAGAGATGGACGCTAGAGCAGGTTGTCTTTATGTACATAATTATGATCTCTTTACAGAGGTGGTCGCTAGAGCAGGTTGTCTTTATGTACATATGATCTCTTTACAGAGGTGGTCGCTAGAGCAGGTAACACTGTATATACAGATGATCTCTTTACAGAGGTGGTCGCTAGAGCAGGTTACACTGTATATACAGATGATCTCTTTATAGAGGTGGTCGCTAGAGCAGGACTGGTGGTTCCACTGTTTATTGTTAACGGTCATTAAAGCCAGTGCTTAATTGATTAACAAGTAACTAAACATTACACAAGCGCTTAGAGTAATTTTTAATTATATAATGCGCTATAGAAATGTTGTATAATAATAATAATAATAATACAGAATTTATATGTAAGATTGTTCTAGGAAAGGTCAAATATGCAAAAATGAAAACGTTCATATTAAAAGAAAAGATTGTCTTTAGTACCACATAAGGACAATGTGTTCTGAGTTTGGCTTAATGGCCTTCTTGTTTTCAAAATCTTTTTATTCCACATAAAATGTGAGCACAATTCTATCATTTAGCATAATTCCAACATAAACCTATACATTCATAGGTATCTGACATGATCATGATTGCGCAGATCAATTTGAATTTTTCGTGCTTTTCTCAACACCTTTTCTCTTAAAACTTTCCCAATTTTGAATCATAGAACGCTCTAAAAATATACATACCTGTTACCATGATGAGAAATCCAAAAACCCAGCAAAGACTTCCAATAACGAAGGTGATTGTATAATCCATATCGCCAGAAGTATATTATTCCGTAATATGTGTCTTTAGCTATGTATAGTATACACAACTGGAATCACATTTTGGTGAAAGCGTTCAAAACGTGCTTTAATAAGCATTCTGACACATTACTGGATTGACAATATCCCTATCTAAATAAGAACTGGCGGGCGTAGAAGTCGTAAAGTGATGAGTTAGTAGGTACAGCCACACACTATACTTGTGCAGTCGTAGCATAACACTGTCACAAACCAAAACACAAATAGCGGCTTTCATATATACATGTGCGCATGGTGAAATATATTATTGTGCAGCAAAGGACACTATTCCATACGAAATAACAATCACGCTGTTTATAAGTAGGAGTAATTTTTGTTTCCCAGCAGATTTATTTCACGTTATAACGTACATAATTAAATTTTCTAGGAAATAATTTACAAAATCAGAAAGTTGGAAAGTAGAAAAAAATCATAAAACGAAAAAATTGTTTTTTTTTTGGTTGAAAACACCAGTAATTCAATGTTTATCTCCAGAGAAGCCTAAATTATATATCCTTAGCCTATATCCTTACACATATGCATCGTATACACTCTGTTTTCATATGATCGCAATTTAAGAAGTATTAAGAAACACAACGGACAACTGTGTTTTCAGTCGTCGCAGAGACCTGGTGTTATCTCACAACCGACGCGCAGACCTAACTTGCGGAACTGGCATTAACACCTTATGTGTACTCTGCGACGCCTATTCGATATAGTGTTATAGCTGATGTGCAATATGGAATGCCCAATGACAGAGAAGGATATCAATATATTCCATACGCAAACATTGAGTTTGAGATAAAAACAAACAGAATCACATTAGGAGAGTGATTAAGATTAGAACTGCGTTCGATTGGAGAACACCTTAAGTAGTAGTACAACATTTAGTAATGCATGACAATATAATTTTTTTGCTCCCGTATTTTCCTAATTTTGTCAGCTCTTTTACGACAATATATAGACATAGACCAATGCATATAATGCAAACTGCTCTAGCGACCACCTATATCAAGAGACCATCTGTACATAAACACCACTAAAATCAAGTCCCTTGAAGTCTAATGACACTAACATTTTCCTGTACATAACGACCACCTCCATATAAAGACCACTTTGTCTGGTCTCTTGGTATGTCTTTATAGACCGGTTTGACTGTATATGAAAATGTGTTATTTAAAAATTTTCGACAGACTTATTTAGGTAAAGAAAAGCATTACACTCTGACAATTATTATTTCAATTTTTTCATTTATAGATTCCTACCAACATACAGAATATGAGGCGAGACAATAGTTCATGAAGTAAGGAAGAAAGACCCCCGAAAAAGAGACTACAAAACACATAAGCGTCACAGCGGGTGATACATGTGTAGCAGAAACCGCGTACCATGTCGCGAGCACCTGGTTTATAGAAGTTCGTGACGGATATATCAACATACACTGCAACCCCGACACCTACCAGTACAGCTTCTTCCTAAACACCGTCACGGAATGGAATGGACTACCATCAGAGGTTGTCGAGCAGCTGACAGTGGAGGCATTCAATACCTCACTCCACAGTCAACTTGCAGAGTGAATGTGGATCCTGTAAACAGTTTTAACTTTATATCCTGTTTTTAACGAACTTATGTGGAAGCCACGCCACACAAGTCAACTTACAAGTTGATGCTGTTCGACAGCCCTTTGCAGTTTCGCCGTAAATGTAAATGTAAATGATGGGGTCAGCGGATAATTGTAAGGCGAACGTGCATATCACCTTACCTAATACAGCCGAGGTATGATGTGAGGAACGGAATCGACCGAGGTTTGCCGACTGAGCTCAATACCATTAAGCCGGTCACTAATAGACGAGCCTTTCCCTAGACGTTTGGTTGTCATATATTTGATAATGGACCATCTCAGTTTTTAAACTAATTTTGAAGTGTTGTCATTTGATGCGGCTATATTGTGTTCATCAACGTCGTCTGTTCTAATGATCGGATTTTTACTTGTCTGTGATTTGCATGGATGCATATACCCTTTTGAAAACACAAAAAATATCCCAAAGTTCTTGTGAAAACCATTAGCTAGGTTTAAGATAAGAGAAACGATATTTAATTCAGACGCGAGTTGGAGTCCACTTCATAAATGTAAAAAGATAATATATTGCAGACACTGGTTCAGATAAATGTAACAAATATAATTATTGGTGAACTATGTTTGTTAGATAAATGTGATTCAGACAGAATTATGTCGAATACTCGTTTTCCCGTACATGCACTTGCTGTATATTTAATACGTTGCTCTCTCTCTCTCACACTCTCTCTCTCTCTCTTTGATGCATGTAGAGGAAGTTATATAAAGATATACATGTTCATCGGTAACCGACGATAGTCTTTGAAAGAATCTAGCGCGCATGTAATGTTTGTCATTACAGGATACTTCAAATTCTTTTTTATATGTGATTAACACATTGCGCAAAACATTAACATTTCAAATAACACAATGTCAGTATATATGTTTGGTCAAACTGAAATATAATTTAACTGTTGTGAAATCTCTCTCTCCCTCTCTCTCTCTCTTGAATATTGAATAAAAGATAACATAAAAAGACGACTCATTGAAATGCAATGCTTGCCTGCAGATATTGTCGTCTTGGGTAAAATGTCAGGACTACTCTCGAATCTATAGAAAAGATCATACATGTTAAAGCTTTCATCATGCAAAGCTTTCAAAATTTGGAGATATCTTGTCAATGGAATAGCGAAGTAATTGTAAACAACACATATAATAACCATACAAGTACCATCGATATTGTAAATACATCTCAGTCGAGTGTCATTAGCATCAAACAAATGAGAATTAATCTATAGGTTGCTGATAAGGTAGATACCGTGAGGAGACAGCTGTTTATCATTGATTATTTGCTTTTGTAAGAATTCTAGGCACATTATACATTTTTCTTTGCCTTATACAGAATTTAACGACTCAGATGAGCTTTGATTAATGGTACAATGTGTATACATACACGTTCAAAGGAAGTGCTCAATTTCAATGACCAATATTTGCAAATAAGCTAAATATAAATTTCAATCTATCGACTTTATACACCGTTTCACGGTTATTAACGCCCTTGCGTTACGCTAGGTGGCGTTCGATTTTTTTACATTCCGACAGTATCCTCCGTAGGAAAGAGTGAACTATTAGATTATTACATCTGATTGGTCTAAACTGAAGGGGTAACCTCGGAGCTGTTATTTACTGGATGACATATATATGTTATTTATTCGATCACTGGATGACATTCTAACTATAGCCAGTAATAATGGAAAGCACGAGCTTCTCACAGCTCTTTCAACTTCCTCTGTGAGTAATTTGAAGTTCATTTTGAATGATGCTAACGACCGTCAATTTCGAGAAAAGAACAACGGTTATCGTTGTTTCGCGTAGAATAAATTATACCCAATCAATGACAAACAGTCAAATAACATTAACACCTTAATGAAGATACAGTTGGTAAACAAAGGTATTGATCTGCTGATTATATCTAACATCTTTAGAGATTTTAAAGTTATAAGCCTACAAGAAATATTTTCTTTAATTACAACCAAATTGCTTGCGATCAATATTTACTTAATAATATTCCTAATTCTTGTGACTGTGTTGGATCTAAATATTTATATAAACCCGTAGGTCATATTGTAACCGGTGACTTATCTATAATTACAGACTCGAAACTCCGAAA
>JAUMGZ010164689.1:0-15778 GCA_032359645.1 Pododesmus macrochisma
TGAATGTTATTGCCTAATGGACAGTGAAATGTAGATTGTTTTGAATGTTATTGCCTGATGGACAGTGAAATGTAGATTGTTTTGAATGTTATTGCCTGATGGACAGTGAGATGTAGATCGTTTTGAATGTTATTGCCTAATGGACAGTGAAATGTAGATTGTTTTGAATGTTATTGCCTGATGGACAGTGAAATGTAGATCGTTTTGAATGTTATTGCCTGATGAACAGTGAAATGTAGATTGTTTTGAATGTTATTGCCTAATGGACAGTGAGATGTAGATTGTTTTGAATGTTATTGCCTAATGGACATTGAGATGTATATCGTTTTGAATGTTATTGCCTAATGGACAGTGAGATGTAGATTGTTTTGAATGTTATTGCCTGATGGACAGTGAAATGTAGATCGTTTTGAATGTTATTGCCTAATGGACAGTGAAATGTAGATCGTTTTGAATGTTATTGCCTGATGAACAGTGAAATGTAGATCGTTTTGAATGTTATTGCCTGATGGACAGTGAAATGTACATCGTTTTGAATGTTATTGCCTGATGGACAGTGAAATGTACATCGTTTTGACAATATTGCTTAATGGACAGTGAGATGTAGATCGTTTTGAATGTTTTTGCCTGATGGACAGTGAAATGTACATCGTTTTGAATGTTATTGCCTGATGGACAGTGAAATGTACATCGTTTTGAATGTTATTATTGCCTGATGGACAGTGAAATCAACAATGTGTTGGTAAATGATGACAATAAAAAGCACCAATAGACAAAAAAAGTCAAAACCTAAAAAGCAAAATACCACTAACAAAAGTAACCAAGGAAAACGCTAACAAACATCAAGGGGTAATTAAGGAAGAATGATGTCTGAATCAGAGGGATTGACCACAATTGAACATCAAAAGAAAGGGAAACTCACAACTGAATCAACACAACCAATCCCCAAGGAAATGTAAAAAAAAACCTATCAAAAGTAAGGGGAACAGACACCCAAGAAAAATGCCAACAAACATCAAGTACATATAAACATAAAGCAGTACATCTTGAAAATATTTGAAGCATGCAGTTTTCACTGGAGACTTGAATTCAAAACATAAATTGGTATGGTGTTATAAATGTTGCTGATGTTGATGTCATTTAATTGTATAGGGTGATGCTTGTGGGGAAAGAGGAAACACAGATATCTTTTTATTATACAGCCTAACAGATCACAACATTTTTTGATTTTATTATTACAGATTATGTTGAAGTGAAGGATGGTAGATCGGCTGTGTGTAGGGATGCAGTGAGAGGCAGATGCACAAGACCAATGTGCAAATACTATCACATACCAGTAGCTCTACCGCCGTCCAGATAGGTCAGAGTGGCCCAAATGGTCAAGCTTGGTGAAACCAAGTCTACGACTATATGCTCTTACCAGGACACACTGAATAGATGTTTTGTTATATCTTCATGTAAATCCAATTTATTGTGACAATTTTTTTTCCAAAGTGATCGTGGTGAGATTTGTGTGAAACTTGACTTCACTCTCGATGCCATATTCTACAAATGAGGAACGGTCCCATACTAGTGGGGTCATGGTGCTAATGTAACCTATCCAAGAATCCGGTGATTCTTCTAAATGACACACAACTATCAACATGTTAAACGGGACAAAACTACAAAGATACAATGTTGACAAGAACACACCACGTGGCGAATCGTACTACAACCTTGAGGACTTTTTTTACATGTTATTTATTAGTGGTTGAATATTCAATTGTGAGAATTTAGACGTATGGTTAGAATTTATATTGTTACCAATCATGAAATTATGATGTTAAGAAACAGAAATAGGGTTTTATGACACATTTACCACATTTCTCCACACTCCACAGTTTAAATTGCTCAAACTGTTATTTATATATTTCATTGGAAAATTGTTATGGAACAAGTATTTTTGTCATTGAATAATTAAAACGAGTTCATATCACTACATTAATACCAAGCTTTTTGCAGCTTAACAGTATGATGCCATTATGTCTTTGTAACCTACGCAATTTTTGATAACACTGTGTTGATATTCGATAAGTAACTTTAACACTACAATTTTATCACGGATATTTTAATCAGTTATTTGACACTTTCAATTCGGATTTTATCAAATAAACAAACATAATATAAACAATTGACACAAAGGAAAGAGAAAGTATCGAATTTTAGCTAGGAAATTATTTAAGATGGCGTTTTTGTGGTGCAGTCTAGGTTCATTTATGCCGGACATATTATTTCTTGATTTTTTTTTCATTTTAATAACCATCTTGAATATTTTTCCTTCCTAAGGTTTGTTTTTACATGAGGTGAGAAGCATTTTTTAATTGCAGACTACAAGTGTTACCTACAGGGTGAATCCCTTGCTTCAACATAGTTTTACTCCCAACAAAAATCATCATTTTATAGAATTTGGACAAGATCCATCTCGAGTATGTATTTGTTATATATGTAATATTTTTTAAGTTGAAACTGTTGTAAATTATATATATTTTGATGAAAAAAACCCCGTGCAATTCCCGTTAAAAGGTGCACACTAAAAACCTTTGTTATTTTCATGAACAATTTTTTTCAAGTCTTTTCCCCAAAAAGATGTGCCATAAGTATAGTATCCCTCTATTATTAGCAGGGTGCATATGATGTTATCGTTCACCATGTGTTACTGATAAATAACAGACAGTTATTTGGTGAAGTTTTTTTGAATGCCATGTTGACCATGTTCTTCCGTTGTCTATAATTTGCTTCACATTCCTCCCCAGAAGTTCTGTATCTTCTTCAACGTTTATAATGATAGCACTATTCCTACGAGTTTAACGTCATGAACCTGAATCGTAGGTCCTCTTGAACTATAGTTAAGTGGCTAGAATTTGTTCTATAACCTTTTGTGCCATAAAAATAAACTCTTAAAACAGACTATAGTCACTGATATTGTTCGAGGTCTTTAGAATTAAGACATATTGCATTTATTTCATTTTTTATGTTGTTTAATTGGTGTAAAAATGCATATTACGCAAGCATTTTTATAGAAATTGTCTAGACAAGAGGAAGCAATGCTGTAAAACTTCTGGGGTGGATTGTGACCTCCCTTTAACATATATGGTGGTAGTTGTTGACTTTTAGTTAGTAAAACTCTTTACATATTCTCATACATTATTGGTCAATACCATTGTTTCACTTTGTTTTGAAACAAAATTATATAGCCTTATTGTTATTACATGTTCAAGTATGTGATTGGAGGAATAGTTGTTACAGAAGTTTTAATTGGTTCTTAGAATCATGTCACATGACTGATTTTAACCATTGAGAACATTTGTCATTTTTTGATTGAGTAGAAGTGGTGTAAATGATGAATGAGATTCAATATAAGAGTTGTGGGCTGTTTATTATTGTGTAAATATATATTATGTGTATTTTACATGTCTCAAATATACAAAATTAAGTAAAACCATTTTCCTATTGTCCATCTATAACTAATATCAACATATCAAGCAAGGCAAATTACATCTCTGTCAATCAGTCTGCTGTAAAGTCTACAATGAAAGTTATGTTACTGATGCTAAGAAGCTAAAAGATATTAAGATAAAATCAGAATTCTGTTGTTACCGAATAAATATTACTTTAAAAAAAAATTCTTGGATTGCAAAAAAAATTTGTGTTTTGGCTTGTCAAATTAAGAATTAAAGATAATGTTATGACTATTTCTAAGGGCAATTAATGCTGTTAAAGTACAATTATGATACTATTTTGTATGTATCTACTATTTATAATTTTGTTAAGGTTATAGCTGTCATGGTAACAGTTGTTAGATGAGACATTAACCGTTTCTGTGTGCATTTTATTTTTGGTATATGCAAGTTTTTAAGAAATCAAGGTTTTAAATATCTGATGCACAAAAATTATTACAAACAGAACTCTTTATTCACATTTTTATTCATAGAACAAAAGTTAAGAAATGTTTCAGCCAGCAGAAAAAACTAATTATTGCATAGTATTCAAGAATTTTAAACCAAGTTTTAAATATAATTATTATTATTTTCATTCTCTTGTAAATGCTTACCATGTGAAAGGAAAAAACTTCTTATTTTAAGATCAATTTTATAATAATTTCCTATTCAAGGTAACCAATAGAAACCAGTTCCAAAAACCTGATAAATGAAATCGAAATATCTTTTATGAACATTAGTTTTATTTGAAATGTTAAAGGGTTTTAATGGTTGAGGCATGAAATACACACACTTAAACCATGTTTTATTGTCTTCATTATAAAGAAAGGTGATATTTGTGATATGATAAAACCAGACTTTGATGTAGTGAACTATCATTTAATCGTAGACTAGTATTTAGTGTAGTATTTTAACTGTTGTGAATTGTTCTGTTATCTGCCTCCACCCGTCGTGTTGTCTACAAACATGTGATCTGTTGGTAAAAGCGCTAGCACACATTCTCAAGTCTTGGTGAGGAGTCGATGAAAGTTTTGACTATTTAAACAGCATTAATAGGTTAAAGGTTGTCTGTAATATTTGAATAGGTTGTTGTACAAACTCCTGGTACCATTGTTGAACAAAAAGGCCTGGTGCCATGGATGTACAAAAATCCTGGTGCCATGGTTGTCCAAAAATACTGGTGCCATGGTTGTACAAAAAGTTGTTGCTTCCTCAATATTGGGAGTAAATGGGCAATGGCAGGAAATCACTTTTATGGCAGAGATATATTTTTATTTCAAATATTTTCATATGAAAATTTTATCCTTCCCATGGATATTGCTTAATTTAGAGGTTGTTTTGGTTTTTACCAGTTCATCACATGGAATACAGAATGGTAAGATTTTGAGAATGTTATATTTAGTGTGCCGCAGTCAAACTGGACAGTACCAAAGATCATGTGACTTGAAAAGAGACTTTTTTTTACTAGTGCTAGCTGTCCATATTCAATAGGTAATTAAGTTTGCGTGTACAGTTGAAGTGAAGTAACAGTTGAAGTGTATACTTCAAGATATTAAACCGTTGACTTTATCCGAACTTGATAATGTGCAACTTAACAAGGAAATTTCAAGACAATTTTCCCTTTTATATGTCATGGTATATTGATGCAGAAATTTACAGTTAATGTAGTGGATGAAATCCATAAAAAAAATCTAATGGCAATTGTGTCTAGTCCTTGGTTGAACTCGTGATGTGCCATTTGAAATAAAAGTGCTTTTTTTGTAATATTTAAATGTGATATTTTCATATCGTTGTACATTGGCGGGCGGAGGCAGACGACAATTTGTATAAAAAAAAACTTGATTGTAAACACACATAAGTAATATGTCCAAGTGTACACCAACGGCATTTAGATTCACTGTGTTTTTCTCTCCAAGATTGAATACATTCAAAATGACTATTTTGGGACAGAAATAATGTTGAATCACAGATGAGAGGTTGGTTCCTGTTAGCATTTCCTATCAGAAGTAAGTCTATATTGTAGTGTTATTACATATATGTGTTTACACTTCATTGAGGTGTGTACTATATCCACATGTGAATTCCGGTATGATACTTGGTGATTGGAGCCGACCATCTTTGTGTGTAACACTCTGATTGGTTACAATTTGTAACATCTCTGTGTTAGACTATTTGATTGGTCAATATTACGTACCGTCTTTGTGTCAGACACTTTGATTGGTCAAATTATGTATGCCATGTTGTAACTGTTGTTTATTATTGAAAATTATTGATAGAAATATATGTATTTCTTATATTAACAATTTTATTCCTTTAAGTGGATACTTATTATTAATGATTCATTATTTGTTTGATTATTATTAATGGTGAATGAAAGTGTTTGTAGTCATTGACTATTGAGGACATAAGATGTTCTTCCTTTTAATTCTCTTGTTTTCTCTCGCTCTGTAGAATTAATCAGAAAAATAACGGCGTCACAAAAAGCTACAAGTTTGAGGTAATGGTTGTAACCGATTGTTGCTATATAAATTGTTACAATATATAGAGGTAGTGTTTATGAATGTTTACCAGAAGATGAATTAAGAATTACAATTAAAGATATATGTGTTTGCTAAAGAGAGGTGTTTTAACAGAGATTGGTGATATTGAAATGTATTTTTTAATGGTATATCGCCCTTATTGTGTCACACATGTAGTGACTTATTATGATGCTATGTTAGCTTTCATGTGAGCTGTACGTTACATTAATCATATAGGGATCTGTCAAACAGATCCTTGCAAAGTGCCCATATGCTGTAAGTTGTGTGAAGAAGACAAAAGATCAATTCAATTGGAAGATCGTCGAAAGAATATTTTTTCTTTTAAAAAAAGAAATTTCTAATGTTTAAAATTTTCAGTTGCAAAGTGCCCAAAAGCCACGAGTTGTGTGAAGACAAAAGATGAGATCAGTTAAAAATTATGGAGAAAAAATTTCTTTAAAAAAAGAAATTTCTATAATTAAAAATTTTCATTTATGGAATTAAACTTAAATGACTTGGAAACTTATGTCGATCATGCCAATGAATACCAATACCACTGTAAAAGAAATTGCTAGTAGTTTTTTCCTGATTTTATCGTCACTGATATAAAAAAGTAAATATTAAAGTAGTCCATTTTTCAGCTATGATTTTATGTTTAAGAACTATAATCATTTTATTTAACGTTTTGATTAATACACCATTTCAGTTTTTGTTTGTCGGTAATTGAATTAAGAAGACATTTGCATGTAACTTTGGAGTAAATGAGGTGACCCGATTGATTTGATCTTTGTCCAGGAGTTATATTTTACTGAGTATGTTACTTATCTTTGTAAGTCGTTAATATTACAGTCGGAAGGCAGTTAATGATGATGGTAGCTCTCTCAAATGTTTTATTCCAGAAAAAATGAACTTATAAGTGGCTCAGCCTGCAGGGGCACCACAAGGAGGCAAAAATGGGGAAAATTTGACCCAAAAAATTTGACAAAGAATTTAATAATCAATATCGTTGAAATTGATTCTTTTGAATTTGATATAAACAAAAGTTGATAAGCTTATTATGTTAATTACATAAAAAATATTTTTATTTCAACATTATTATATACAGAAATTATTATTTATTTAATTAAAATAATGTTCTGTGATAAGCGACAGAATATACTTGGTCAACTTTACACTGGAAATGGATAAAACTTTGTGGATATATCTTCGTCATGGCACGCCTTCCTGTCAGCTTACTCAGTCCTTAGATAATGCTATGAATGTACGTTGAAATGATTTGCAAAAAAAAATTTCTCAAAAGCCGAAAGATATTGTTGCCATCGGAACAATGGGATTAATAAGAAATCAGACTTTTAATCTATGGAAAATTAATATTCATATCATGTTTCATCATGACATTTAGATCATTTATAATTGTTAATAAGTTTTATTAATTAATGACAAATGTTTGCCCTTGAAATGACCTCTTGACCATTTGTGATCTACCAATATTTGGTTTTTAAAATATGGCATCATTATTTATGTTGATGCAAATTTGGGACTGTTCATTCAATATGCTTTTAAGCTGCAAAGATAATTTCTTGGGTTAAGGTCCAGAGGTCATTCAAGAAACAAACATTTGACTGCAGCTTTTGTATATTGCTTTTTAATAGATATCACACTATTTTTCCCATGAATAAGTTCCGGTGATGGTCTTGTACTAAAAAGACTTATTTTTGTCTTTAGTTCCATTTTAAGGGGGGAATTTTACCTTTTTTTGTCTTCTTTTTTGGGGGTGGGGACAGTGGGTGTATTTGTTAATTATTTGTTCTTCAGCAAATATTTCGTAAATAAGTATATGATTATATATATGAATATATATTCACACAAGTATATACCATGCTGGCCACGACTTGGTCCAAACTTTGTATTTGTATAACTTTGTAGATTTGCTTAGCTTTTTGCCTGACAGTTATTGTAAACAACTGTCCGACTGTGCTTTTCATTGTGTATTGTCTGCCTAGCTTCAGACTCTTAAAGAGGCCCAATAGATACCAAACTCGGAATATAACCTAATATACATACTTGTACAAAACATTGACAGTGTTGTGCTTTTTTGTCCTTTTGCATGATGTCTTTCTTACCTTTGAACTTTGACCTTGTGAGTGTTTTACATGCCGGTCATCTCTTGCCCTTGTGCTGGGTTGAGCTAATATATAAACACTGTAGCTGGCCAGCTATTAACTACAACATTGCATTATACCTTCAATGGATTTACACTAGTAGAACAAGTTCACTGCACAGTATATATCCCCATTGCATCATTTTGTATAAATATATGTGGTTAAAAACAAAGATAGCATGCTAAATTGGTAAAAACGCGTGCCGTACGAAGATCTCTGATAATTGCTTTACCGACATTGAATAAGATTCACTTTTTGTCTGTTGCCTAGCAACACCATCAATACAGTTCAACACTATTTTCTTATGTTATCATCCCTGTGAAAGAATTTCATGGAAATTGCTTCAGAAATTGTGTAGAAGTAGGTTTGAAATCCAGATTATAAGATAAGCGTGATGTGTGTGGACTTTGTTCTAGACCGTATTATGTAACACCACTTAAAAAGTGAAAAATGTCTATATAAACTTGTTACACTATTATTATCCACACTGTATGACCTATTGACACCACAGAGCTAACACTACTTCTAGTTTATGATAAATCATGCAATGTGTTTTGTATAATTTAAAATTTCTTTTAAAAAAAAAAAAAAGTTAGAAAATGTTCAATTACAAATAAAATATGCTTCCGTTCTATTTGATTTTAAAAAACAAACTATAAATGTGTTTTTTCAGAATAGCAATACTAAAGAATGCTGAATGCTTTGATCTTTCATCCGGATGTGAATAATTTATCTTCAATGTAGAATGTGCTGTAGTTATCTCCCCTTCTAATGTTAAATGGATACAATAATACTTCCCAGTGTTTATATGAACAAATGTGGTCTGTCTATAAATACCTTGATAAATGATTGAGTCCTCACAAAAGGAATCTAAAAAAACCACCTTATTGTTGTTGTTTTATTTGTACCAATGATAAACATATAAACATTTACTCGTATGTTTAATGGAGTCGTATTTAGGTGCTATTTTTATAGAGCCAAGCTCTCTAATGTTTATCATTCATCATCATAGCAACAGGAAAACAAATATGGCCTCAGATATTACATTTTCATATGTTGAATTTTTATAAGCTTTAAAGCTTTAAATTTATTATTATTTTATATTCTTTACAAGAAAAATTAAAACAAATATTTTGCTTAGCTGAATTTAAATGAAGGAATATTTTGAGTTAGGTTGTAGTCGACAATATCAAATATCTAGGTTTAGTGTTAAATACTTGTAAAACACAAAGTTTAAAACTAAATGACAAAGTGAACAATTTATAGATATAGTCGGAAATGTTTGCTCTCTTTCTATGTTTACATCTGGATATGGGCTGCCTTATCCAGATATAAATGAAGTGACAAAAGTAACCTGTTTGGCCAACCGTCTTCTAATGGCCATATTGGTACGCTGAAGACAATATGTTAAACTACACATTCGATCAGAACTGGTTTGACCGAGGTTATATGTAAAGAGAATTTAGATTTAGCTTATTATAGAACACTTTGACCTTGTGACAACTAACCTAGCTATACACTGCACCTGGAGGTTTTTTGGGAATCACTTACACTTTATAGAGGTGGCTGCCTTAATTTCTGCTGATAAGAGCTTTAAACAGAACGGCGCTTATACTGAAGATCTGCAAATTAGCACCATGTTTTAATGGTTTAACTGGATTGAAAAGTAAATTTGAATTTCATTAAATTAACTTGACGCTTGATTTAGACTGCTTTTAGCAATATCATATATAAACAAAAGTGTGTCCATGCACCTGAATGTTAAGCCACCAATATGTGCTGATTCAATTGTCAATTTTAACTTATTCAGTTGTTAAAGAGATATTTTTATTTCATTTCTTTCACTCCAGCAACTTTGTTTAGTGAATTATGAAATGAAAGTAAATTTATTTTGATGTCTGTAACAGTTTGCAAGTTTTACTTTATATTTTGATACAAGATAATATCGGTATGAAGATTCTTATTATAAAAGAGGTCATTCGAAGAAGTTACGATAGTTTAAACATCAGATAAGGGTAACGAGATAACAGTACATACTGGAGTGGAAGAAATGCTAATTAAGGCGCTAAATAACAGTATTCTGCAATGGCTTTACTTTTCATGTAGTATATTTTATTGTTTTGTTAAAAATTTATCTAAGCCTATAGAAATCGATCTCAAACAAATATAGTATTCCCAAATTATTTCCAATGTGCCAAATGATAATTATGTTCACAGTCAAATCACTGTTTTAAGGAAGAATTCACCACACTGATGTTGTGGTATCATTTGAATCATACATTTCATACTAGCCTGTCGTGTGAATGAGTTTGACCTATGAGTATGGGTTTATCAGCAACAAGTCTTGTAAAATTGTTATGAATCGTGTAAATGAATTATCATTACATTCATAACTTTTAAAGCATTTAATGATATACATAGGATTTAATCTATCGCCCAAATATAAGTTCAAAATATACCTATAAGCTCTTTGAGATCAATCTTCACCGTTACGAGGGATAATCTTTCCCCGGAACAAAAGTATTCTTTTTCTGCAATATTGATAAAGTGATAACATTTTAAAGTATAGTACAATAGTATGAATACATAAGTGTGAATTTCATTTCCTTAAAGATAATTGCGTTATTCAAATAGCACGAGTCGAAGTGTTTTTGTAAAGTGATAACAGACACTTGCTGGGTGTCATGAATGTATATGTGAGCATGTGATAGTACCCATGAATAGCTAGACTAGTTTTGTAATAGTAGCACATCCTTTGGCTCTTCCTGCAATCAATCACCACCCCAAGAAATATAGTTCAACTGTATTTTGAAAACAAACTTAGCTAGAACACCATGTAACTTAGCTGAACATTATTGTTATCATTCCAAATATATGGGATACTCTGTCATAAGATTTCTCTATGTAAAAATATGTCCTACAAGATAGCCAAGTTCTTCACATATACCTTTACAGTATATGTGGTGTCATATATCTATGACATCATCATTTTCTGTGATGCTACATTTTCTATGATGTCATGGTTTTAGTATCACATGAATAATATTCAAATTACATAAATCATTCATGCAATCCCCTCTACTATACTGTACCACAGAAACATGGTGTTCTTGCTACAACTGGTTTCAAAATTTTCTTTTGGACAATTTCAAAATCATTTTTATAAAAGGCCATTTTTGTTTTCCTCTTCATAAAAAAGTGAGTAAAACTCACAAAACATTTTTTATTTATATATCTACATATGATCACTGATTTTTATAAGGACATATTGTTTATGGTTTTGTTATTGTAAATAACATATTTTTGGTTTAAGGATATTCCTTTTTCGTTTCTTTTTAAAAGTTTTAATCGTAGTCAATAAAATATTTTAAAACAGGTTTCTTGTCCCAGTGGCATGTCTGCATAGCATATTACCAACCACATAAAAGTATCTTCAACCACACATTCCACAATCTAATTAAAACTATATCTCGATTTTGCCCGCAAATCAGAAACGGGAGCAAAATCAAGATATAATTTTAATTAGATTGCACATTCCATGTCATCTATATGACTCTAGTAATTCACATTAAACCAATGAAGGTTTACTAACTGTAGTCAATGTCCTACAAAGTCCACATCTTTTTAAAATATGGTTATCTTTACATTCGGACCCATTTGCCCTGGAATCATATGATACAGACTTTCCTTTGGTCTACACATTATCAACATGTAACACACATAACTGGCCCTTACCTTGGTTGTACTGTTTCTTAACTTATTGTAATTATTCTATCAGTGGTTCAATCAAATATTTGTTGGTCTATGATGGTGTGCAAAGATTTGTTATAAAAGACTTGTAGGTCTTTTGTGGTGTGCAAATATTTGTTGGTCCCTGATGGTGTGCAAAGATTTATAGGTCTGTATTGGTCTATAAAGACCTGAAAGTCTCTGATTGTCTAGAAAGACTTGAAGGTCTTTTGTGGTGTGCAAAGATTTGTTGGTCTCTGATGGTCTGCAAATATGTGTTGGTCTCTGATGGTCTGCAAAGATTTATAAGTCTGTATTGGTCTATAAAGACCTGAAAGTCTCGGATTGTCTATAAAGACTTGCAGGTCTCTGATGGTCTATAAAGACTTGCAGGTCTCTGGTGGTCTATAAAGACCTGCAGGTCTTTGATGGTCTATAAAGACTTGTAGGTCTCTGATGGTCTATAAAGACTTGCAGTTCTCTGATTGTCTACAAAGACTTGCAGGTCTCTGATGATCTATAATAAAGACTTGAAGGTCTCTGGTGGTTTATAAAGACTTGCAGGTCTCTGATGATCTATAATAAAGACTGGCAGGTCTCTGATGGTCTATAAAGACTTGCAGGTCTCTGGTGGTCTATAAAGACTTGCAAGTCTCTGATGATCTATAATAAAAACTTGAAGGTCTCTGGTGGTCTATAAAGACTTGCAGGTCTCTGATGATCTATAATAAAGACTGGCAGGTCTATGATGGTCTATAAAGACTTGCAGGTATCTGATGGGTTATAAAGATTTGTAGGTCTCATGGTCTATAAAGACTTGCAGGTCTCTGATGATCTATAATAAAGACATGCAGGTCAATGATGGTCTATAAAGATTTGCAGGTCTCTGATGGACTATAAAGACTTGAAGGTCTTTTGTGGTGTGCAAAGATTTGTTGGTCTCTGATGGTCTGCAAATATGTGATGGTCTCTGATGATCTGCAAAGATTATAGGTCTGTATTGGTCTATACAGACTTGCAGGTCTCTGATTGTCTATAAAGACTTGAAGGTCTTTTGTGGTGTGCAAAGATTTGTTGGTCTCTGATGGTCTGCAAATATGTGTTGGTCTCTGATGGTCTGCAAAGATTTATAAGTCTGTATTGGTCTATAAAGACCTGAAAGTCTCGGATTGTCTATAAAGACTTGCAGGTCTCTGATGGTCTATAAAGACTTGCAGGTCTCTGGTGGTCTATAAAGACCTGCAGGTCTTTGATGGTCTATAAAGACTTGTAGGTCTCTGATGGTCTATAAAGACTTGCAGTTCTCTGATTGTCTACAAAGACTTGCAGGTCTCTGATGATCTATAATAAAGACTTGAAGGTCTCTGGTGGTTTATAAAGACTTGCAGGTCTCTGATGATCTATAATAAAGACTGGCAGGTCTCTGATGGTCTATAAAGACTTGCAGGTCTCTGGTGGTCTATAAAGACTTGCAAGTCTCTGATGATCTATAATAAAAACTTGAAGGTCTCTGGTGGTCTATAAAGACTTGCAGGTCTCTGATGATCTATAATAAAGACTGGCAGGTCTATGATGGTCTATAAAGACTTGCAGGTATCTGATGGGTTATAAAGATTTGTAGGTCTCATGGTCTATAAAGACTTGCAGGTCTCTGATGATCTATAATAAAGACATGCAGGTCAATGATGGTCTATAAAGATTTGCAGGTCTCTGATGGACTATAAAGACTTGAAGGTCTTTTGTGGTGTGCAAAGATTTGTTGGTCTCTGATGGTCTGCAAATATGTGATGGTCTCTGATGATCTGCAAAGATTATAGGTCTGTATTGGTCTATACAGACTTGCAGGTCTCTGATTGTCTATAAAGACTTGAAGGTCTTTTGTGGTGTGCAAAGATTTGTTGGTCTCTGATGGTCTGCAAATATGTGTTGGTCTCTGTTTGTGTGCAAAAATTTATAGGTCTGTATTGGTCTATAAAGACTTGCAGTTCTCTGATGGTCTATACAGACTTGCAGGCATCTGATGGTCTATACAGACTTTCAGTTCTCTGATGTGTGCAAAGATTTGTAGGTATTCGATGGTGTGCAAAGATTTGTAGGTCTTTCATGGTGGGCAACAATTTGTTGGTTTGGCCTCCAAACGTCTCTGTTGGCCTATAATAAATTGAAGGTTTCTGATGTTCTATAACGATTTGAAGTTTCAGTTGATCTATTACCATTTGTAGGTCCCTGATGGTCTATTATGATTTGAAGGTCTCTGTTGGTCTATTATGATTTGAAGGTCTCTGTTGGTCTATTATGATTTGAAGGTCTCTGTTGGTCTATTATGATTTAAAGGTCTCTGTTGGTCTATTATGATATGAAGGTCTCTGTTGGTTTATTATGATTTGTAGGTCTCTGTTGGTTTATTATGATTTGTAGGTCTCTGATGGTCTTTTGCGATGTGTAGGTCTCTGTTGGTCTACTTTGATTTGAAGTTTACTGTTGGTCTATTATGATTTAAAGGTCTCTGTTGGTCTATTATGATTTGTAGGTCTCTGATGGTATATTATGATTGTAGGTCTCTGTTGGTCTACTATGATTTGAAGGTCACTGTTGGTCTATTATGATTTGAAGGTCTCTTTTGGTCTACTATAATTTGAAGGTCTCTGTTGGTCTATTATGATTTGAAGGTCTCTGTAGGTCTATTATGATTTGAAGGTCTCTGATGGTCTTTTGTGATGTGAAGGTTTCTTTTGGTCTATTATGATTTGTAGGTCTCTGATTGTCTTTTGTAACTATGTAGGTCTCTGTTGGTCTATTATGATTTGTAGTTCTCTGTTGGTCTATTATGATTTGAAGGTCACTGGTGGTCAATTATGATTTGTAGGTCTCTGATGGTCAATTATTATTTGACAGTCTCTGTTTGTCTATTATGATTTGTAGTTCTCTATTGGTCTTTTATGATTTGTAGGTCTCTGTTGGTCTATTATGATTTGTAGTTCACTGTTAATCTATTATGATTTGAAGGTCTCTGTTGGTCTATTATGATTTGGAGTTCTCTATTGGTCTATTATGATTTGTAGTTCACTGTTGGTCTATAAAGACCTGTAACTATGTTGGTCTTTAAATACCTGCAAGTGTAATAAAGGTGTGTAGATCTTTGATGGTCTTCAAATATGTTACGGTCTCTGATTATCTATAAGGAGGGTAGGTCTCGGATGGTCTTCAAATAAGATTATAGGTCTCTGAGACTTTTTAAAAAAAAAAAAAAAACTCAAGTGTATAGTAAAGAGTGTGCTCTCTCTCTCTCTCTCTCTCTCTCTCTCTCTCTCTCTCTCTCTCTCTCTCTCTTTCTTTGTTAATGAACTTTCTTCTTACCCAGATGGTATTTGTCTTTTGACTGTTGGCGGCTATATTATAAGCAGTTCACCTCAGTTTTTAATTGTCTTTTGACGTTGACAAATCATGTTTTGTATGCAAATTTAATACTTTGAAAGGTTGGTGACTATTGTTGGTACAGAGTATGTAGTGCATGTTTTCGTGTAAATTCTGGAGTCCCATACAACATATTCTCCGATATGTGGATGATAGTATTACTGCCGGTCAAAGAGGACATGTAGAAAAAGTACAAAAATAAATCAAAATCATTCGCCAAAGCTAACGATGAAACAGGGGCTCCAGTGGAATTATAGTCTCCCATAACGAAAGATCAGTTGGTCCTAAACATTTTATACAATTTGTCAAAATTTTGCCATTGGGATCAAGGCCTATCTTTAATTTTGAAAAAAAAATCTGAGTTACATTCTCTCATTTATACTTCCTATCAAGTTTGGTTGAAATTGGTCAAAAGGTTTTAATATTGAAGTTGAAAATGTAATATATCCACTGTGTTAAAGTTTTAACATAACATAAC
>JAUMGZ010164700.1:0-15778 GCA_032359645.1 Pododesmus macrochisma
CATACCATCATGGTTACTGGAGAAGGTGATGGGCATACCATCATGGCTACTGGAGAAGGTGATGGGCATACCATCATAGTTACTGGAGAAGGTGATGGGCATACCATCATGGTTACTGGAGAAGGTGATGGGCATCTACCATCATGGCTACTGGAGAAGGTGATGGGCATACCATCATGGTTACTGGAGAAGGTTTAAAAAATACATTTTCATGCTAATATAAAGAAGAACATTGGCTTGTACATTTATGAACAGAATATTGAAATTCCAAAAAAGAAGAGTTTAGAGTTTACAAAATATGTTATGATCTTGATTCTTCATGATGTTAAGATTTGGTAAAGACTTTGAAAATCAACAGTTCAACAAACAAACATTATAAATATTCAAAAAGTAATATAATTTGACTTAAAAAGGAAACAATATACAACGTTAAAATAGAATGAATTTTAAGTTTTATATTGTACAACAGTAAAAATATCTGTATTTACATGTTATGCAGATATAGTAGATACATGATCAAGAATATTGCCTTAGGCCAGGTCAGACCTGCCGTGATGGTTATAAACAGGACTCATTAATACTTTAAGTATATTGATGGATGTATAGAACATGTATATAATTAGTACATATCAAATGTAGACTGTACACCATCAGATGGTATCACAGACACTTCCTTTACTGGTGGAATTATTACCATACCCTTCCTACACAGACAAGGTGAGACTCCCTGTCATAGTAAACAGCATGCATGTTGTATGTGAATGGGTAATTAAACTTATCAAATGTACTATGATTTCAGTACTAATTCTACAAGTATAAAACCAGATGTGTCGATGTTTACCAGACAGCTTACATAAACACATCACTAGATCATAGCATTAAATAACATGTCACTTGTTCTATATAATACAGGACATCCTGGTTTGTAAATACCAATCCTGTTTTCTTTACCTAAGACCAGTACCATATATTATAAGAGTAAATCTGTACCCCTGTATTGTTTTATTGCAGTGAGAAACACATCATGTTTCTGAACTCTTTAGAACTGTACACTCACCTGTATAGCTCCTGCACAACATAGCCAAAACAACATGCATTTAGTGTTCCTTAATCTTTGTATGATGGAGGGGCTGAAGCTTCCCCAGCCACACGCCTCTGTTTCCTCCTGGGCGGGGGTTGGTTGTGCCATGTCTTTCTCTACATACACCTTGGCCATACTACTCTCTTTGCCACACTGGTCCATGTCATCATACAGCATGGCCCTATACTCCTGAGTGGTGGCGTGTGTCTTTTTCACTGTCATGGTGAATAGGTAGTATATCACACAGGTAAATCTGTAGCACTTATTACGCCTTTACCTGTAAACAAACAGGGGAACACAATTAACTCATTAACAGTGCAAGGCATGCTTGTGTTATCTACCCACATCAAGCTGTTAGCTGCTGGATGCTGAAGTAAGTAAATTAAATATTAAATAACTTTAATTCAAGCATTTGTTGATTAAATAATATAATATAAAATAAAATGCTGAAATAAATATAATATTAAATATAAGCATGTAAAAATGATGCTTAAATAGTATAATAAAAAATACAAGTATGTAACAGTGATGAAAATCATTGTTAATGATACAAAAATGTACATTGCATTAAGTAATGGAGAAAATGAATTACATGTAAGATAGCATGCTACCAAGAGATAAAACATTTGATACACAGTACATGTCTATCAATACTAGTATTCTATAGTGTAATCCTTGATAATATGTACAGGTGTATTGTCAATACTGTTATATTATATATAATTTCAAGGTATATAAACAAATTAAACTAGAACTACCTGGTCCATCACATGTCATCGCATATTCCCACGCAAATGGCTTGACCCCTATGCCCCTGATACCCCTAGGCCCCCACCCTGATTACCCTATGCCCCACCCCGATTACCATATGCTAAATAATTTGCTGTAAAATGTAGAGCTCTTGATTATGTTTGATTTGATATGCTATAAAACTATATTAAAAAACAAATTGACCCCCATGACCCCAATCCTTCTGACTCAGCCCCTAGGAGTCATATCAAAAATTCGAAAGTGTTGTGCACTTCCCCTTACATACATCTACTATGTTCCAAAATTTCAAGTGCCTATCTCAAACAGTTTAAAAAAGTTACTTTTCCCCCCTAAAGTGCCCCCCCCCCCATGATTATGTTTGATTTGATATGCTTTAAGACTATAATAAATTTTTTTTTACCCCAATGACCTCAGCCCCGGCCCCTAGGGATCATATAAAAAATACAAAAGTGTTGTGCACTTCCTCACACATATATCTACCATGTTCCAAAGTTTCAAGTTCCTATCTCTAATGGTGTAGGAGGAGTTACAGGGTAAGAAAGATGGACGAACGGAAGGAGATGATCACAATAATAATAATAACGTATGTTACAGTACATCAACATTTACAAATATCTTAGTAAGATTTAAAGTAAAAAGAAACAAATAATTATTCACAATTTGTGTGTGTGTGTGTGTGTGTGTGTGTGTGTGTGTGTGTGTGTGTGTGTGTGCTGACAAAAACTGTAATGTTATATATGCTTTACTGTTGTCTAAATTCCATAATGTAATGAAGAATTTTAATTGAGATGGTTTGTTTGCTTAATAATAATGTGGTTTACTGTCTTTTCAATTCTTGAGTTATCTGATCAAATCGATTCTGCAAGATTGCATTTCTCACGCACTTCAATTTGCGTGGTAATTGACTTAGGTCTACTAACTGCTCTATTGAAGATCAATTAGGACATAAGAAGTATGTCAACAGAGGGATGATAATCAATTAATCATTATAATACCCCACTATATGACATGAGACACACCAAGACCTTATTACTTATCTATATTGGCACACATAGATGACAAAGTGCAGCATGCACATACAAACCTTCAAGTCATAAACATACTAAAGCTCATATCAAGTCTTATACAAATCCTGTGAATTGTTTATGAGGAGTTACAGACACAAAATTCTACTAAATTAATTTAGATTTAAACAAAATGCCAAAATTCAAAGGGCCATAACTCTGAAATAATAACAAGAGCGTATGATGAGAAAACCACATTCAGATCAGGAACATACTTCTTACATGTTCCCATTTTAATTCTCTGAATAGTTTTTATTAAGTTTTCAACACAAGGTTATAGTACCTGTATTATAATTGATATATTACTGAAAACTGTCAATTAAGTTCAAAGGGTGATAACTCTGATAATAATTGTAAGGTCATGTATGCAAATGACATGGACACAAAGCCTTCTATAAACTGGGCCCTTCCACTTTCGTGCTGAGGGTATAAAACACAGCATCGTACCTGTCTTCTTATGGCAACTAAGGTACGTTGAAGCGTTAAACTACCCATTTCTATCAAACAGAAAGAATTCTTCACATGCCAAAGAAATATTAAATTTTTGTCACAGATCTAAAGAATAATACCAACTACATGTTTACCATAGTTTTCACTTCAAGATAAATTGATTAGGAGCAAATTGAAAACAATAACATTATATAACAGGTATATAATTACCATTTGTCCAGACCACACAGATCATTCACATTGGCACATTGCAGCCATGCCTTTAGTTAACATACTATAAAATACAAATCCATAATATATCATGACAGACTACCAATTCAAACCACTAAATCTATTGGTTTCTAGGCAAATCTATAGAACAAAACTCCACATCAATCACTGAGGGTTTATAATAAACATTCTATATGTGTAATGTGCTTACCTGTTTCTGCCCTATTATATATCATTATAGTTCCACACAAGTTATAAATTGTCCAATATACTTTACCTTAACTCGACTGGGTAATTAAATGACAGCTAGTCTTTTAACTCTACGTTTACAATATGTATAGCCAAAGGATTAACATAATCACAACGATAAAAATTGACTTTTCATTTTTCAACAATATTAGCTGAAGCAATTCAATTTAAACCCACTGCAAATATTATGATAATGTATTATACAATTAAATCCCCAATCACAGGGTGGAATTGTATCTTGGGACACAGGTGTTTAATAATTTAAAACAATCTTTGCAGCCTGCTTTTGTGTAAGACAAACAATATGATCTATAGAAATATGGTTACCGGTTCTATACAGTCAAAACTAACAACATGTATGCATTGACATATATTATTGACACTATAATGAGGAATTAAGTGCATCGAACCACTAAAAAAAGATTTCCTGATTATGCTGGAACAGTGTATTCAATGCTTGTAAGTTATAGTATTGGACAAAACAGTTTTGACATAAGCATATATAACCAATAACACAGTCATTATTATCAGTTATAAATACTGTAGGTTTGTCAGGTAACAACATATTATTTACAAGAATGACAAATTATCTCCCTTTACCCATTGCTTTCATATCAGATTTTTTAGTTTATATTTCAATTTGTTTAATTCACTTTAATTTTATAACTTATTCTAAACATGATATGGCATTTTAGATTACAAATATTAATTAATACAAAATTAACAAGTTTTTGTTGAATCTATATACTTTAACGTATCATGAATTATTGCTATATAAACAGCCAGGATGTATGTAAATTCTGTTTAATTCTGTTTATCTATACACATATAACAAACCAATGATTACTGGCCTGATCAGGATCATATTTACAAACAAATAGTTCAATGTCCTTAAAGTAAATTTGCATTTTCTAAAATTTGATGAAAAATAAAACTGTGAATCAGAGATTCCAAGATGTTCGCTGTACACAATGAAATGAAACTCTGATTTAGGTCAACAAGACATATTTCTGACAGCTGATTAGTTATGTACCATATGAGTGACCACTGGTGCTAGGTCCATCACTTCTGACAGATCACTCCTAATGACCTGATTCCTCCCTGTATTTATACATGTAACTGGCTTTATCAGATAAAGATATAAGCCTGAACTTCTCAAAATCTGTATTGATAGTTATACAGGCCACATAATGATATTCAATGTGCTATCAAATACACTACAAATCAAAATGATGAACACTGTTTTGAAATTCAGAACAATGCTTTTTCTAATTTCTTAATCACAACACTTAATATGAATAGCACAATTCTGTATGTAATAATCTGGAATATAAAGCTTTAAGATTGATGTCAGACATGTGAACTGTAGAGGATACAGAACTCTTCACACAAACTAATAAAACTGTCATAGAAAAGACAAATTAATGACTTACCGTGGTTAAGTAATGAAGAAAATTAAACTACAAATGTACCCAAATTTGGGTTTTGACAGACATGTATAACTGGTCTAGATAGCTCGACCAATACCTATAGCTAACACAAGGCTTACCTCATCAACAGCAGAGATAAAGTCCACTTTATGTCACTCAAGAGGGTTTGACCATAACTAATGAACAATCCTACTTCTGACACCAGCAGACTAACAGACTCCATTCCTGCTATAAATTGGTCATGTCAAGCAGCATCCTGTTATTCCAACAGACCTTAAGATTTTCTTTGCAGTGTTAACACTCTAAGAATGTAGGGTAAGATGACAGCCATAAGAAACACAGACAGTAGAAGATAGTGACTTTGTGTGATAAAATGGTGTTGTGTCACTGAGACAGAGTTATCTCTTCAGCATCACCCCACTTACACAGCATCATGCCATCATCAGATGGCTAAACTGATAAAACTGCATAAACCAAAGATCAGAGGTCACAAACAAATCAAGTTTTGATACAGAAAAGAGGCAACATTAATAGCTGCTATATAGTGTATAAGAAGGCTACACAATATTATATTATTGATAAATTAAACAGCCATGAGTCAATAAATGTCAGTAAATGTCTCCCTCAGAAAAATTATAAGAAAATTATATTAAGTGAAGATAATTAAACACTTCTCTGACTCCTCTAACCAAGACATTTATAGTTTCTCACTCCTCACCAAGACATTTATTTACTTTTCACACATTTTATATGAACACAACAAAAAGCTGCTGTATAAAGAAGGAAGGGTACACTGATAAGAAAACTTCACACATTATAGTGTAACAACAAACTGTAACCATCACTGACTCGTTAGTCTAACTTGCTCTTCTCTAATGTTACCTCCAAAGATAAAAAAGAAATAAGTTTACATTAAAATCTGTAACAGAGCATTCAGTGAGTCTTGGCTGCTTTAAATCTTTCAGCATTTAATTAATTTACATAAAAAATCTTGTCATATTACCTAGATAGAGACAGATTGTCTTTATAAAGATAAACATTGACGGAGTGTGATCTACAGGATGTTTGCATCAGCATTTTGTTTGCTTTACATCTGCAACAGTTTGACAAGTAAAGGTCATACACAAGTAAATAACATTTAGTAACAACACATACAGTTGCTATGGCAATGATTGTTTGAATTGAAATTTGAAGAAACATTTAGGTATAAAGTCAAATATTTATGTTTATAAATGTACAGTAAATAGTTGCTTTTAAATGTACAATTTCTTTTATTGTTTCTTTAATAAACTGTTAAAAGAACTAATCCTAAAATGATGATTTGAAACTTTGAATTGGGTAAATAAGTGATTTTTTCACTCCTCAGTTTATAGAAAATCACCCATTTAAAAAGTGTACTTTAATCAGAATGTGTGTGGGCAGTTAGAGCATTCCAATATTTATGGATGCCCAGCAGCAGAAGTCAGCCACAATAAAAGCTAGAGAATCCCTGGAGGTGTAATGTTTATGTGGTGTGTGTTGTCTGCTTCCATGTCTATATACCATACACAAGTTCTGTCCCTTTAACTGTATCAGCAGCAAGCAAATTGCTGTCTGCTAGAGAAACACTCAGCAGTACAAAACTTGACAGGAACACAAACCACACATGTAGAACTACATGTTTTTGAACTACATACAAATGAGTGTGTCTAAACATGAATAAACTATATTCTGAACATGTAAAGAACATGGAAGGATGTAAAATGTAGATAAATGACTTAAATTAATTTATATACATCTATGTATATCCAAGCAATAGAAAATCAATCGAGAAAATTTCTCAGCAAACAACAGTCATTGATAAGATCAGATTCATCAGAATTAAAACTCAATAGCCTGCCTATAGGCTTAAATTTTACAGTTAACAGATCTCAAAATATTACACCGGAAACTTGAATGGTTCGTTGTTTTCTCTAAATCAATACTTTGAAGAAAATTTAATCTAAAGAAACAAATGAAAAAATGTCAACCCTATATGCTAGAAAATCAAAATTTCAGACAACAACAAAACCAAACTATCTTGGTGCATGAAAAAATTAGCAGAGTGCAGCTGCACATGGCCAATATGTCTAAATGGTTTAGTGCCTAAAACATACAATAATGAATAAACAATCTACTGATATGTTCCTTTGAAAATGAAGCCAAAACACAACACTTTAAGTACAATAGGGCTGTATTGTACTGGTATGTGGACAATAGATAACTGTTGTCTAGTGTACTTTTGATAGCTGATAACACTGAACTGTTTATACCCAGGTCCATTGCCAAGATATACTGCAACAGTAGAAGTCATTGTCTTCAATGGACTACAATTATTCTTATTTGTAGTTCATTAGAAAAAAGTAAACCAAATGAAGCATGAAAGATATTCAAACATATCAAGTTCAACATCCTTAATGCAATATTAGTACCCTCCTGTAAACACACAAGTAAAATAGTGCAATATATCAAACAACTATATATCATGGGTAATGCTGTCAGAGATACTCAAAAAAGACAGAAAATCGTTTATATGTTTCTGTTTCCATTTTCCTACTTTTTAAAAATTGATATCACTTTAATATCTTAAATTGAACTTTTAATTTCTTGTTTTTAAGAAGCGGCATATGGCGTGCCAAATGTTGCAATGTTCAATAATTGTAAATATATGTGCAATATCTTATATTTGTATTCAATAATTGTAAATATATGTGCAATTTTACATATCGATTCAAAAATTGCCAATATATATGCAATAAAAATAGTATATATGCAATAACATATATTTCTGTTCAATGCAATATATATATGTGCAGTAAAATATATATATGTGCAATAAAATATATATTTGTTCAAAAAAGAAGCAAAAATTTCAAAAAAAAAATATATACATGTATGTGCAAAAAAATTGATATGGTAGTGTAAAAAAAAAATATGTATTCAATAAAAAATATATTTGTGCAATAAAAAATATATTTATATGATAATTTGCATTGTGGGATAGCATAGTGTGACCTCATCTGCAGCTTGCTTTAACGGCGTGTTTGATTAGATGATGAGGAAAAGGACTGAATCATTTACAAACACTTTCAGTTAAAAAAGAATTATAACCTTTTTTCTTTTAAAAGTGAGAGACAACTGATTGTTCATTATTAACAGTTTTGACATGTATAGGTGGTTCTAGTATTATTCATTTCCAATGAAGTGTGAAGCGTTTTAGGATCAAGATCATAAATTTATTTTATTGCATATATATTTTGTTTTTAATTGCATACTTTTTTTTTATTGCATATACATTTGCAATTATTGAATACAAATATAAAATATTGGACATATATTTACAATTATTGAATACAAATATAACATTTCAAACAAAAATATAAAATTATTGAATATTGCAACGTTTGGCACGCCATAGCCGCAGCGCTTAAATGTTTTTGTATTATATTGTTATCATTTTGATATCTTTTATTTTATATAGTGACATTGCTTAATTATCTTGTACAGTGTTTAGTGAAATAATTTTAATTCATTGTATTTTATAGAGTGACATCCTTTCATTATCTTGTATTTAGTGATATCATTTTAATATTTTGTATTTCTTTATCGTGACATTGATATATCACTAATTTGATTAGTGTAGAAAGCATGTAGAAATCATACATTTGGAGCATAATACCAACTTAGCACATTCAAAATGGTGAAAGATGCAATAAATTCACATACCTTTATTTAGGTTATTACAGATGTAAAATATCCACCAAATACTTCAGTATAATTATTGTCAGTGTATATACTGAGTAATACATGTTATATATCCCAAGTCACAGTAAAAATATCTGTATCACAATCTATGCATCTCATGTCCTTGCTGTAATCATACATCTTAATTATGCTTACATATTATTTGCAAACCAACCATTGGTAGGAGTTTCCTATTTCCAAACTAACAATTTATTGAAATGCTTATGTAATTTTCTTGGAGCAATATCAAATTTTGAAGTTATAATCAATGAAAAATGTAACACATTTTGAAACTATGTCAAAAGTTAAAACACAGTGCATGCTACTTACTGTTAGGTGCCAGTAGCTCTATTGTTCCAGTCAGTTCACAAGAACAATGTAACATATGCCATAAATGTTAAAATGGTGAAATAAGAATGCTGTAACCACAAGAATCCTGTGTAACAATACTGATTAATACTGTGTGTCCATTCCACCTCATGTATTCATGTGTTGTATACTTATTATATATATAAGCTTGTTCGTATTAGCATAGTGTCATACATATCACCATCTCTCCTTCTGACCAAATCTATATAGATCATTCTTAGCTGACAAGTGAGGTTAGTGACTTCAGTGAATAAATAGTCATATATGCTACAGTCTCAACAAATATGTTATAAGTTGGAGCTGACCCTTAGTAAACTAGTATACACCAGGCCTATTAAAAATTATTAATTGTCTTATAACCACTTCATATTACCAAGAAAAATGCAGAGTGGCACAACAGAAGACTATATCAGGCCATTCAGGGACCACTTACCTTACATCAATTAATTCAGGTGTCCACACATTGCACTAGTCTAATGTATACATCCACGATGCTACACACAAGTCTTCCTTCTTATAATTCTGATCAATGTCATAGCTACAGTACAAAGACACTTCATTTACATCCCAGTTCTAGCTGGTCTAATGTTTACAAACACACTACTGAGAAAATAATACCAATCTTTTACATCCTAAACTTGGGGCAATTCTTCTTGATAACGGCATACACTAAAATGTGGACTTCAGTAAGTATTGCCTCATAGTACCTGAGGTGTTTTAGCAGTGTTTTAGCTGTTTCAGCAGTATCTGAGGTGTTTTAGCAGTGTTTTAGCTGTTTCAGCAGTATCTGAGGTGTTTTAGCAGTGTTGTAGCTGTTTCAGCAGTACCTGAGGCATTTCAGTAAAAAGTTTCCCTGTCTTTCAATAGAATCTGAGATGTTTAAGAAGAATAAATAGAATTTTAGGTATAAATATCTTAAGTATTTACTTGCAAGCACATTTCTGGCAATGTTTATTCATTAACTGATCTCGTATGAACACTGATAAAAAACTAATTATGCCTACATCACCATTATGTATCAAGATATTCACTAACACTGTGTGCCATTTATTTGATGTACCTATTAATAACCATTAAAGCATTTAGATGTAATGGCAGATAACACAATAAACGTTGTAATGAGTCTGCTGTTATAGATAAAATATGAATTCATTCTAATTTCCCATTCATTTAATCTAATCCTCTGACTAATGCTTATTACATTATATATGGAACTTTTTGTATATTAATGTTTATAATTCCTACAAAAGTTCTAACAATAACCCATAAATAATTCATACTAAACCAGATATACCAACAGAAAACTATCACAAAGTGTACTCCCTCACAGGTTTACACCTCTCAAATATTGAACTTTATACAATCTCAGTCATCCCAAATACTGGGCAGTAACATTTTGCTGTGACAAGACAGTACTACCATTACTATGAACTATAAATAATTAACTTCAAGACATACATATTTCGTTGTGGACTGTAGTCCATCAATTGGTAAAACCCTCTAACCATGAATTCTAGTTCACAGCAAGACAGCCAAATCTTAATGTGCGCAAAAGTTCTATAAAGGGTATCTGCATCAAATTATGGACTATAGTACACCACAAGAAAGCTGCACAACACGGTATACTAGGTCACATCGAGACAGCAAATCTTATTGTAGATTTTTAGTTTAATGTAGGGCAGCCAAATGATGGTTCTGCACTGTAGATGACAATTTGATTGATTGAAGTCTAAATTAAGATGGGTCTGCCCTGTGATGAACTAGAGTCAAAGATAAAATGGGTCTTCTCCGTGACGAACTATAGTCAAAGATAAACTGGGTCTGCCCTGTGATGAACTAGAGTCAAAGATAAAATGGGTCTTCTCCATGACGAACTATAGTCAAAGATAAACTGGGTCTGTCCTGTGATGAACTAGAGTCAAAGATAAAATGGGTCTTCTCCGTGACGAACTATAGTTAAAGATAAACTGGGTCTGCCATGTGATGAACTAGAGTCAAAGATAAACTGGGTCTGTCCTGTGACGAACTATAGTCAAAGATAAACTGGGTCTGCCCTGTGACGAACTATAGTCAAAGATAAACTGGGTCTGCCCTGTAATGTTCTATCCTACAAATCAAGATGCATATTTCCTGTGATGATCTCTAATTTTTTGTGGGCTCTAGTCTATCACAGGGACGCCCGATTTTAACTATGCTGATATAGATGCTACCCATTGGACTACAGAGACTAAATATTTTATCAAAGGAAAACCCTATCTTATTGTGAACTATAGTCTAGCACAGGTCGGCCAAATCTAAAAGGTAACTGGGGACTCTAATCCATCATATGGTACCTCTCATATCACTGTGGACCATAGTCAATCACACGAAAGCCTTAAATAAGTTTCACTGTTTGGACTTTAGTCCTTTGAATGCAGCCCCAAATCTAGTCTACATCATATGGTATGCCACATCAACGATCTTATCATTGACTCTTAGAGTTGATCTCTTACTCATCTGTAAAATGGAATTAGCAGAGATAAGATTTAATGATCTGTGCCAGCTTGGGCTTTTCATCAAACAAGGATCATCTCATACTTAAGTATATTTACTTGTCACAGGCAAATTCAAGTGTTAATAAACTTCATTATAATCTTATATCTGTTCTGCATGTCAATACTCAAACAGATAGAGTAAGATAGCAAGCTTTTTTGTGCCAGTAACATAGGAGTGATTATATTTCAGATTTCATAGCTTGTGTGAAACAAAGACGTATTTATTGCATGAACTTGATATTCTACACTCATTACGTTTTCATCAGTAAAATATCAGATTAAAAATCACCAGGGTGGATAAAGCATTGTACACAATAGTTTAATGTTAGCAACAACAAAAAACAAAGTTGCAAAACAGTCCTCTTTATGAGAAACAAATTCTCTATATTTCTTTATTGCTAATTACGAACATTTCTGCTTCTGCTTGTACAGTTCAGTGAAGTATTGTATCATTGACTTTGTTATTATTATTGTAACCAAGCCTTTTATATTGTGTCTTGTCTAAGGGTGATCCTAAAACAATTACACACCAGTACTTATTATATACACAATTCATTATCTATTTACTTTGCAGACATGCTTTGTGGAAGTTTATATATATATATAAATAAATACGTTCTTGATATTTTCATACTAGATATACTAGTAGACAGCTTGGCTCTACCCTGCTGACAAATAGTCTTCACAGCGTGCAGTTAAGCATGATATCATATGCAATAAATGGGAAGCAGAAATGCTGAAATGATGACATCGAGCTTGATTTTCATTCCAAGCAGCCGGATTCTTAATTAAAACAGAAAACTGAAACAGGAATACTTCTTTATAACACAGCTAATGTGTCAATGTCTATAAAACTGATCCCACTTAACTGTTTAAACATCAGATGGCCCTTAGTTCATCTAACAAATCTTAAGATCCATCAAATTACCATTGGGACTTAGTGATGCAGCACACTATATAGCTAGCTGATGTACAGATTGCACAATCTATACATACACGTCTATAAAACGCACAAATGATCACACAGATTATACAGGTAATTGTCCTCATAGAATTTAAAAGTTACAAACTTTGTTAACTTCTGATTCTTTCGATACAAGTTTACTGAAGAGGTTTATGAAATAGTCCACACATTTTTGTTACAATGATACCATTTATCTGGTTCACTAAGTTCACTTTCACGTGTCTATGATTTATAAATATACTTTTGATATGCATAGATAATTTACTCTTGAAAATATCGTCAACATCACCACATTCTATTTTTCATTTATAAGATACATTTTAACATGAACACATGGCAGCATTGGTAGATTATAGTTAGTATTATATAAAAGGAATTTGGTTGTCCTGGTGTAAGTCTTCCGTCAAATTATCCTTCATACAACTTTATGTCGATAATTTTTTAAAACTATTTTCACTTTATTCCACTACGAAAACAGTTTTCCGAAGAACTGTAAATCTAAAGTAATTGGGTACTAAAACATTTATTTCTGAGTTGTTGTGGATGACATAGAGGACTGCTGCCCTAGTATGACACGGTTCTCAAGGTCTTTCACGGCACACAATGCATCTCAATATTTAAACAAAGTTGATGGAAAATGGGACGCACAAGTGAAGTCAAAAGAACAAAGAGTAATGGTTCATTTACCAATATCATTGAATTGGTACGCAAACACCACAGACTTGTGTTCAGGCAATGTACCTGCTGTGCTGCAAGTTCCATTTGAAACGGGTTAAAATTTGCATCTGAAGGGTTGTTGGTCTGAAACATGACGGACGCCATTCAATTGCCCTAAATTATCTTAGAAAAGCTGGACATTATAATTAATGGTCATAAAACGTGTCCATAACGCTGGAAGTGTTGCTTTGTTTGAAACAAGAAGTAATAGGATCAACAGAACAACAATTATTGACAAACAATCAATAGCTTCATTAAAAGTCACCACCAAAACGAACTAGCAAAATGAAACGGGCATTTAAAAATGACGTCAAACCAACTAAATGGGTGAGAAGACCTCCTAGACCCGAAACCATGCTCCAAATCAGCCGTCAGCAACGGACTAGAAGGGTAAAATTAATTTGCTACAAGTTTTGTCTTTTGGGTTTTTTATCGGTCAGGACAGGTGGATAGGTATATTCTTTAAAGAAGTAAATACCAAAAACCAAGACGATATTCAAAAGACGCATGCAAGTCCATTGACATGGGCAAATTAAAGGAAAACATGGGACGCACAGAGAACAAAAAACAAAAATACAATTATTAACTAAAAAGGAAACATTACGAAATTCGTTTTAAAAACTAGAAGCGAAACTAGGGGTCCGCAAAGGAGTAAACGTTTTCTGCAACACATGTGTCACCTACCGCGTCACTCCATTCCATGTCATTTCGGTGAACAATTACCCTTTCCATAGTAAAACAGAAACATATTTAACCATAGGATCTGTCACTACTATCACGACGACAGACTAACGGATTAAACCCATTGACAGGATAGGAAAAGAAGCAGCAAAAGTATCATAAAAGCAACACAGTAAAGATAGTATGACAAATGTAGTTACTAAATTCAAAATGTTAAGCACCTGTTAGAAATAAGAACTTTCATGGCAATAAGATTGAGATGAAAATATTTTAACCCAAGGGTTTGCCGTTTTTATCAAACATATACTTTTTGCGACATAATCATCAAATCCTTCATAAAAGAACCGTAAACTCATAATTAATGCGATTCCGTTATCTTTTTTAAAATCAGATGATTTATTGTCTTATAAAATAGCATGGCATCATATAAGCGAATGTACTTTATAAGCGCGTGCCTTAGATATTGACCCTCAGGTGAGAAAACAAATATCAGGTTTGCGAAATATTTTTTATCTTTTCCAGTCTGAATTTGGTACTACTGCATACTAATTTTTGGTTCATTGCCATTTCATAATATTTCAGTGCAACCTCTAGTTCATTCAATACTTCATGACAGGCCCCTAAAAGTGTCAAAGAAACCGAATAACCAGGGTTACCTTCATTCAGTATATACTGTTTACCCAAAACATTCTTTTCAAGTATTTCCAAGGCTTTCCGTGTCTTAGCCCCGTCTTGCAACTTGTGGTAACATAGGAATTTTAACGCGTTGGTAAACACAAATACTGGACAGGTCAGAAGATCGTTTTCTATCTCTGGTCGGAATTCTTCTGGTATGAATGGCGAGTTTTGTAAGAATACCGTGTATGCTATCGTTCCCTGACCGATTTTTTGTTCCAAAGACAACCCACTTCCACATATTTGATTCAAATACCACAGCCTTTCTTCAAGTGTGTATTCCGATTTTCTCATGTGCAAACGATTTGGTTTGATATTTCGAATGATAGCGTTTACAATTTCAAGCGCCGTGTAATAGAACCCTTGTACGTAATTGAGCGAGGCAAGAAGATTTAATCCCCCTGAAATGTTTGTACCATTCACTTTGAAGAGATGGTATAGTTGTTGTCTTCTGATTTCCTTGGCGTCCATGTTTTGTTCATACTGTAAATGCACCAACTGTGCAATCTCCCGGTGTATTGAACCTCGCATTATATTAATGACTCCACGTACAAAACCTCTACTTTCTGTTTTGTACAATTCGTCCATACATTCAGCAGCTTTGAACAGCAGGTCTATTCCATCGAAATGGTAAATGTGTATGCTTCTAAAACAGAGAAGGTCCAAACTCGCCTCCCGCTCTTCTTCTGTTGGTTGGACGGATCGAGACAGAAACTCTCCCAAGGATTTGCATCTACCCAGGCTCGTATATCCTTTCGACTTGAATGAAGTCAAAACTGACAGCAGTGACTCAAAGTTCCCTTTATGAACTTTACCAATGA
>JAUMGZ010164711.1:255-15775 GCA_032359645.1 Pododesmus macrochisma
AAACACTTGTTTTGTATACTTTAACTCAGTGATATTTATTGACATTTTTACATGTTGATTAATTTTATCTGCATGTTTATAAAATCCTAATTACATCAAAGTGATTTTTTGTGGTTGTGTCATAGGCATTTCTGGTTGTGAATTGGTTATTAAAGAATGAACCAGTGTCTTATGAAAGAGTTAAACATTAATTATATATAATTGTATGCAAAGGATGTAGTTAATATATTAATTAACACATGATCATTAATGCAAGTGTTTGATGTGATTTTTAGTGTTAATACATGCATGTGTAGCATTGATTCGAATTTACATAATTTTTTTAAAATATGTATGAGTTTCTTTTTAAAAACAATTGAAGGTATGAAAAGATGACAATGAGAGGATGACAGTTTAACTGATCTTCTAATATTATGTAGATAGATTAACACCTGTATCACATAAGTCGTAGAAAATGGTGTTTTGTCATTCTCACATGGCTTAATTATTGTATATAATATGAATTCATTTATGCTTAGTTATATTTATTGTGGAGCATTTCTACATATTTGATTAACACTATATTTCAATAATCCATTATTACTTGGCAAGGCCCTGATGTTAGCTTTTATAGACTAAAAAATATGAACATTTAACAATTTAAACAATGGGTCTAATATTATAACTCCTTAGCTTTAGTGATATTTTTGCTTTTTGTCAACATCCAGGGGCTATAGTTCAACATTTACTTTTACAGGTAAATACTTTTAGGCAAGATATGAATGAAATATATATTACTATTTAAAACACTTTTATTTGAGATTTGTTTTTAACTTTCTATGTGGATATTCTATTTAGCATTGAGATATTTTCAGTTGATGTTCCTTTGAAATTTTATCAGTTATGTGCCTATTTTAGATGTAAGATGTTAATAGCTGATATTTTCAGGAGTTATGATATGAAATTCACAATATTTTTTTATATTTATGACTTGAAAACACATTTTAGTTTTAAGTAAAAAATATCACCAAGGTTTGGGATTCATATTGTTCCTGTGAAGTTGGATCCTGTTAAAAAGTTTTTAGTTTTATGAGTAATTTTTATTTTATCACTAGCTTTCAATGTAAATTAAGAGAGTAAGTCGTTGTTATATGCATACTCTTTTGAAGTCTCTGAGACTTTTTCACTTGAAGAAGACAGTGAAACTGTCTAAAGCTAGTGATAAATAAAAAAAAATGATTTAACTCTCAAATAGAGGATTTTATTATTCTGTAGTTTTATAAATAAGTATTAATATACCACATATATGTTCACTTGGCCTTCTTCTTTTGTTTCTCCCTTCTAGTGAATAGTTGCCTGTATAAAATCTTTGGTAAATGCAGCCTACTAGATATATTACATTGTATTTAGAACAATAATTATTAGCATAATATGATTAGCTCTTTAATACTCAACATATACTGTCAAATTGATCTGGGAAAAGGTTTGTTGTAGCTTTTAAAGAAATGTACAAGGACATGTATACCAAAATGCAAGATTTTCTTTATTGAAAATGTATAAATGAATGTTTTAATTGTATAGCTGTTTGATGTATTTATGAATCGTATATGTTTGATATATAATTACAAATTATGTTTCTGTGATGTAACTAAGTTGACAAAATTTTTAAAAATAGTATGAGTGTGAGACAGACATAACTTATGTACTTTCACTTTGTGTAAATATATATGATATTAACTAATTTGGTACTGTTTTCTTATATTTATGAAGTGCTATCAGCTTTGAAGTTAAAATTAGTAATAATAATAATAATAATATTCATAATATACAGTTGTACACCTTATGTGAATGCAGTTAACCATTCTACAGTTACAGTAGATATAATATTTGAATATTTTCCCAGTTTTTTTTTACGACAGAAAATTGAAAAAGTTGGAGAGCTGCACAACTAATTTCAAAACATGTGAAAAAGGTCACAAACCCTCAATTAAACAGAATAATCATTTTTTAGTTATCATATTTAAGGCGAAAATCTTCATTTAAAACCTAGAAGTGAAACATTGTTACTCTTTTCAACGACACATTTCTTTCACTTATTGATTAGGATGAGTGTCAGTCAGTTCCTTTTAAACAACAAATGTTTTTGATTGAATGGTCATTATGTCGTTTTGCAATGAAATGTACTATTTTATAGGCGTTTGTTAAGAAAAAGTCTAGTCACAATAAAATATTTTCAATTAAGCTGTGAATGTGTCCCATTTTATGTTTGTGTTTGACATTGTGAAACTCCCTTCACTATGACCATCATGGCTTCTGATTGGCTGAGACCTTTTCACCCTCGTCAAAAACCGTTGGCAATATTTTCATGAAACTTGATGCAGAGGTTCCTTGCATTGTCCATTTTCAGATTTATTTCCGACATTGTCGAACTCTTAACTGATATGGTCACTATGGCTTCAAATTGGTTTAGACCTTTTCGGTTTCTTGTCAGAGACCGTTGGTCGGATTTTAATGAAATTTGATGGAGGTGTTTCTTAAAATAACCCCCTTTCAGATTTATGTCCGCCATTGCTTAATTACATCCAATATGACTGCCATGGCTTCTAATTGGCTGAGACTTTTGGACTTTTTGTCAAGAACTGTTGGTCAATTTTTTCGAGAACTATTGGTGTAATTTTCACAAAATGCTTGCCTTTTAGTTATTGTTGCCCTACTTGAAATCTTTCGTCAAGAACTGCTTTATCGATTTTGTTTCCGATGTAACCAGTGAAGAGAATCCGTGTGTGTATTCATGACATTGTATATAACCATCCATTCATTGCTGTTGTAGTAGTTCCTTAACCATTATTGAAAATATGTTGTATCTGATTCTCGGAAACCTTCTGAACTTGTTGATAACCACTATGCTATCAGCTTACCATTCACGTCAAAGGCGTACCTCATATAGGAACACATTGCACCAAGTCTTTCACTACTTCCGGCATGCAGATAAACTGAAACTTCAAATGAAAAAGAAATGGTGTTAATGTGTAATGCATTTTCTCTCCTACCATCTATATTGGCAGAAACATTGAAAGACTTCTAACACTACCCCTGAAATTCAATAAAGTGCAAAAAGTGACTTTAAGTTGCCAAGGCTAATAACATCTTCAGCTGTGTGAATGATCTCAGTGGAGGCCAGGGTGAAGAATATTTTATACAATAAATTAGTACCCCTAGGCGATACGATAGCCGAGTCCTTAGGTTACACATGCATACATACCAACCGTCTACCGAGATAAGTCAATCTTGCACATTTAAAATGTAATTTAATTATACTAACACAATAGACCCTTGATATACCAGCGCGGTGGTCCAGTGGTTAGGGTTTTCGCTTCGTGCAGGTAGACTTGTGCCAATATCCAAGGTCGTGGGATCGTATCCCGGTCGCGTCAAAACCTAAAACTTTAATTTTAGGCAGTCTTTTCGCTCCCTGCTTAGCGCTCAGCATTACTGGTTAGAAGGAGGACTCGTTGGCTTGGTGTCCGGATAATGTGACCGAGTGAAGTATTGTGGTAATGTGTCTGCGGTGTGATATTTCAGTGAGACAGCACTATAAAGCCGCAATAAGTGCACACTGTGTAAAGCAGACACCGTCTCGGTATGACATATACATGAGTTCAAGGGATTCTAAACCCCAATAAACAAACAAAAAAGACCCACGATGTATGCTAGTACTAATACATAAATGTACATATTTGCACACTGAATGCACATGAATTTATACTATAAGTTTGTCATATAATACGACGTACTGGTTCGCCCCTGGGTTCATTGTATAGACTTACAAGCCAGGGGTAAATCGGTGAGGGGCAAACAAAAATTCTGCCGCACTCATATATTTGCTTATTTGCCGGGAATTTTGTCATAGAAAAAGATTGCAATACTACGGCCCTACTTACAAGCGTGTCCATCTTTAGCTAACAGTAAAACTTGACCAATCATCTACGTTTTGTAGGCTGTATGTGTTATTTCAAGGAAGAACGTTTTTTTGTGTGTACATGTATCTTATATTGACGATGTAGACACAATAGCCGTATATAGGGAAAGCACGGCGTCACCGATGCACTTAATTATTTAGTCGGCCACATAACGTACGTAGAGCTTATTAAAACAAACAAATGTACACTATTAATGGTGAAAAGAAACACATTTTTTTCAGCGTATAAGCATTTGACGTTGATGTCCGTCCCACAGATTCGACATGACATCCACATTCACATCTTGTCAAAACACCACAAGTCTGTCGTATATAGTTCACCACGTATTCTCAGGTAAACTCGTCAGTTACCAACATGAGGTAATTAGCATTGTCTGCTTTTATTAATTGTGTTTTTGTAAGGTTTTTGCTTTAGTTCTGACTTTTTTCTGACAATTTGTTTTTAAACGTATCTGACATTTTTTTCATAAACGGAAACGTTCACGACATTTCCCAACACTACATCAACGTATAAGTAGTAAAAGCAGAAGCATTTATAATGAAGGCATTGTTGAAAGGGAACATAAATGTATATAATATAAACAGCCTGTTTAACTGAGAACGCGTATGTTTTACATATTACTAATTCTATTCTATATATTAATTGTAGTATTGTGTTGAGGAAACGTTTCACACAGCAAGACATAGTTTTAAACCGTGCTGATTAATTGCGATGTGAGGTAAGAATTTTACTTTTTATACATTTATATTACATGTATCTGTAATATTTTTGAAGACAAATGATTATTTAAGTTTAAGTTAAGATTGTTGTTCGACAATAGATTATTATGTTGATATTTATGTACAAATTATACACACACACAGTCATTTTATGTTAAATACTCATTTCTTGGTCAAACTTTTTGATTTAGAATGCAAAAAAGTGCCTTATCTCTAAATGAACTTGTTATAAACTTAAGCTGTCTTATGGGGAAACTATCTCAGTAATGTTATGTTGACACTGCCCAATGAGTATAGAAAGATGTTGTTACATACAAGTACAATTTTGTTTCATCTATAAATAGCTTAAAGAGAAAATATCAATGTTCAACCACTACTCTTAACTAATTTCCAATTAATTCTGGTGATTTTTTATAAAAAGACGCTCATAAAAGAGCGACTCATAGGCGTATACAGTATACACCATGCGAGGTAATACACGTGTATAATCTGTCTATAAATAGTTGATCCTGCTTGCTCCTAGTGCACACATGACGAATATTGTGACAAATTTGAAAGTTCGTTTGGTGTTCTTATAAATATAGCATACAGTTTTGTTAATGGTAATCTTCTTTGGTATGTATTTCACAGTAGCAAGTTGATTTATAAACTCATTTAACTCCCTGTACGAAAAATAACAAATCAGTTCTCAAAGAAAACAATATATAATAAAACATATGTAAGTCTATGTTGCTAAGGTTATTCTACGTTGCTGAGGTTATACAGCATGTGTAAGCCCTTGTTGCCAAGACCACTCAGTACAGCTGTATTTGCAAGCCTATGTTGCTAAGGGAATACAAAGGGTGAACAACATGTGTAAGCCCATGTTGCTATGGGTTGACATCATTTGTGAGCCCATGCTGATAATGGTATACATCATTTGTAAGCCCATGTTGCTAAGGGTAGACATCATTTGTAAGCCCATGCTGATAATGGTATACATCATTTGTATGCCCATGTTGCTAAGGTAAACAACATTTGTAAGCCCATGTTGCTAAGGGTTGACATAATTTGTGAGCCTATGCTGATAAGGGTAAACATCATTAGTAAGCCCTTGTTGCTAAGGGTGAACATCATTTGTGAGCACATGCTGATAAGGGTACGCATAATTTGTAAGCCCATGTAGCTAAGGGTAGACACCATTTGTAAGCCCATGTTGCTAAGGGTAGGCATAATTTGTAAGCACATGCTGCTAAGAGTATACAACCTTTGTAAGCCCATGATCATAAGGGTATATAGCATTTGTAAGCCCATGTTGCTTAGGCTATACAACATTTATAAGCCCTAGTCTATTCGTTGGATGCATTTTTTTTATATAGATGTTGCATTTACTGTTATATGGCAATTGTATAACTGTTTAATCAATTATTTCAATCATTTAATGCTGTTACTTCTGAACCTTCGAACACAATTGAAAAACCCAAATATTTATCACTGTTAAAGTCGGTAAAATTAAAACAGTTATTTATGTCTTAAATAAGTGCAGACCTTCGTGGGTTTTGACGAGTCTGAAATAATTGATCTTCGTATTCAAAAATACAGTATTTAGTAGGGTTATTTAGAGAACTTATTGAGATTATACTGTTTAGCCTATATTTATAGATTTAAAGATTTAAAGATTGATACCAACCCACACAAGTAAAACGGAACCACACCTGAAATAAGACAAAAATTGTAATTTGAATTGACTGTTTCATCCATGACACACGTCATGTATAGAGTTAATGTTCACAGTGACAGTGATTTAAAAGTTATACAATTTATGTAGATTTTCTTATTTCTAACTGTAATCCCGGGTCATCCGCAATATATTCCGTCTTATCATCAGGTCTAACACGGGTTCCTATTTAGGCTGACATGTGACAATCAACTCGGTTAATTAATATACGTATCGCACATTCATTTGCATAATTTTTAATATGAGAGCATATGTTTATAGTTGTGTGTGAATCTATTTAAGAAGGTATCAATTATCATATTCTTTCGACAGTGACTGTCATTTGTGACACAAGATTATAAGTTTGTATCTTTACATATAGATTTACAGATTTGATCGTATTTCCTTGTGTTTGTGCATGTACGATCCACAGCTCTCACGAGATATAAGAGTAGACATTTGTGTATTAATAGCCTTATTTATTTAACTGTTAATGTCACCTGGTATCTAATGACGGATAACATTTATATCAAAACATCATTTTACAAAATTGACAAAATTGACAAAATTGACAAAATCTCACGCACGTAAATCAACCACGTTTGCATGACGTTATAGTGAAAGGTATGTTGATGGTCCAATTAAATTGTTAATTATTTGAGTAATTATGTTGGTAAAAAAAACACGATGATCATAATAAAAAAATCCTCCAATAAAATTTTATTTATTGTAAACTGAGATATAAGTACCAATATATCCTGTAGTATCCCAAGAAGAACATGGGAGTATTGTTGTTTAGTACAATTACTTATTTTTTTATTTCCTTTTTTTATAATAAACACGACGACCATGTATGTGATCAACCAATAACACACAAACAGCTTATCACGCACGAACGCACGCCTCCAACACACATATATCTGCGTTGACCGATTTAAAAAAAATCTATTTGACCAATCAATCAGCCTTTTATGCATTGCTGTCCTGACGACCACGTTTTTCCCAATTATCTAGAAATTAATATCTCTATATTTAAAAGAGAATACCCATACGCATGCAGAGGAACCTCCATTTCACAAAAATGAAATTTTTATATTCATCGCACGTTATATTGAAAACGCATATTATGTAGCAATAAAAACACAAATGTTGTCTAAAGTAAATCTTTAATTATTCTTAAGTTTGCGACAAATGATTTTATGTATGATGGGGACCATATGTCAAGGGAATCATTCTCAAAAGTATGGGTTTTTTTCTTGCGCTTATTACAAAATTTTTAATGTTGACGTTAATTGCTATAATTGGATTATACTACCTTTTAACAATGTACACATTATCATATGCACATAACTCGTTTTTAATTAGTATAAAATTATTCTATGTACCTTTACTTCGTCTATATCTATATAACACACAAAAAACGGCAAACTTAGCTAAATTAGTTGATCAAAATTGTCCTTTAACAAATTTTTTCTTTTTACTTTCAGATTTTAATTGAGATGCACTTGATGTTTACATGGATGTTGGTTACGTAATCTAATGTATCGACGAAAGAAACGTGTATTGGAGTGTTGAATCTATGATACGTTCAGTACTTAATGTAGGACGTCACCGCTCATGGTCTAGAGTTGTAAGACCTTTTGCAAATTGACTCGTGGTTTCTTTTTTTTACTTTGGATGTAAACGCACGAGGAAAATTCAACAAAAACCATGTGACAAGCTCGTAGAAAAGTATTGACAGTTATATTTACCTACAGATGGTACACAGACATTTATACTCAATGCCAGTTTGTGTTTTGTGAAAGGACTACCTGTTTGTATATACGTTATAAGTATATGGCATTGAATGATGAGGACTTTACAATGACTTGCTCACAGTGACCCTTAATCAATTCAGCAGCATCTATCTTTCAAATTGAATACATCCACTAGGAAGTCGTCACAATGACCTGGGTACTTATCTGCTGTGTGTTGACTTTCACATCTATCCTGATGTACCCCACCGAATCATGTGAAATCCCGGAATGTGCGGTATTTAACCAGGTCCTTCCACCCAAGAAAATGTTCAGAGTCAACGACTCCTTCATACCGTTTCAGGGTCGAGCTGAATTGATACCAGACCCAAATGTGACGGAGTGCACGGTGAACCTGACGCAGATCATGCTCAATATGTTCCAAGAGAACGTGGTAGCAGTCGGTGTGATGGCTCTATACTGTAAAACTCCCGTTCTTGTACACTTCAGTGATCACGATGGCGAAGTCATACTTGAAAAAGTTTGGTTTTATCTACAAGTTGTTAATTGCCACACTACTTTACAAAGCTTTAACCGCATCTCTGAGGTAACGGATCTGAAAACCATGACCTTAGCGAGTTCTTATATCCACACCGATAATAACAACACTTGTTTTAAATCATCCCACAATCAAACATACGCTCTCAAACGTGCAAGTTCAATATGGATAATGAAACCGGATACAAACGACCCGCACTACATGACACAATTGTTTTGTTGCAATGAAACCTTTCCAAATTTAATGGAACTGTCTTTACAGAATGTAACAGTTGATACGTTCATGGATTCATTACCAACGTTGTTTCCAAATCTACAATCTCTAGAACTTTCCAGTTGCAACCTGGCATCTATACCACCATTTCCCTGGACACTAACATCTGTAGATCTGCCGAGAAATTTGGAGATGGGAAGCTATTTTCTGACCCAATACGCTGATACCTTCAACATACAACTTAACCCGAGGCAATATAGAAGAGCTCTTAACTTAAACGGCAATCACATTAGCAGGCTCTCGCGATTTCAATTCAGTGGTCTTTTTGATATGATTCAACTGGCACGAAACAAAATTGAGGAAATCGACGAAACGGCCTTTTGGAACGTTATGGGCATCCAACACATAGATTTATCAGAAAATAACATATCACTTATTCACAACGAGACGTTTCGAGGACTCAGAAGCCTTCGTCATCTAAACATAAGAGGTAATAACATAAAGTTCATTCCAGTTCAGTTATTTGACGATTTAGACAATCTAGTGTACTTGAATCTCGGTCATAATTCTATACAAAATTTAACTAAAGGAGTATTCTCAAACTTGCTTAAGGTAGAACAAATACATTTGGATCATAACAACTTAGTAGATATACCCGTTGAATCATTTGGATTGTTTAGTCTTCACCTACACACGATTAACTTGGATTATAATCCCTTTACAGTTATTCCGGAAGTGGTATTCTATTTTAGAAAGTTGGAATATGCATTTTTACGCCATACTTACATCACATTCAATAATTTAACGGAGCTTGAAACCCGAGTGTCTTGGTCACGGATCACTGATGCAGTCGTTAAATCAGCCTCGAGTGAACCAAAGTACAACTTAATGAAGTCTCCGGACAAACTCAGAATAGTGGATTTATCGGGCAGTTTGGTATCTGTGATCAGAATGGATGAAGATATTTCAATATATGCTGACAATTTACTTCAGTTACTTTTCAAACATTTTCACTTCGTTTTGAACGAAAATCCTATAACATGTGACTGCAGCATTGTACCATTTTATAGATGGACTAAGAAAAAGATGGAAGAAGATTTTTTCAAAGGAGATGAGTATTTTTTCCAAGAATGGCAATGCTCTTTACCATTAGATTTAAAGGATAGAAAAGTTCTTGGCGTCAAACCAGAGGAAACTTATTGCGAAGTCAATATAACAGATTGTCCTCTTCAGTGCAAATGTTACGAACGTACTATATCTGGGATAATCATGGTGGACTGTCAGGGTAGACAGTTGGATCAGATGCCAGAAACTCTGCCTGAAGGTTCGCTGGAGTTGTTCTTTAATCACAACAATATCACAGTCCTTGAGAACAGGCCGTATTTATCACGAGTTAAACTACTTTATCTCAATAACAATAAAATAGATTCAATCAAAGTAGACGCCATTGACTCATTAGTCAATGTTAGAAAATTGTATTTAAACTCAAACTTATTAGCGTATGTTCCGCATGAGATACGTTCTCTGAGAAATACATCGCTGAAATTGGGTGGAAATCCTCTGAAATGTGATTGTCATACGCTATGGATGAAAAGATGGATTCAGACAAGACACGCGTATATATTAGATTGGGGTCATGTTGCATGTAACACAGAAGACGACGAAGGACAACAGTTCTTGAGCGTGCCAGATGAAGAATTCATTTGTGTTGAAGAGTTTGACTCTGTCCGTCATCTTATCATACCCGCTGTTGCTAGTTCGCTGTGTCTGTCCCTTCTGATTATTTCTCTTGTCTTGTTATACATATACAGACTCGAAGTCAAGGTATTAATGTACATACACTTAGGACTACACCCATTTGATCGAGATGAGAAGGATGGCAAAGAAGAAGTCGACGCACTTATCGTGCATGCTCCTCAAAATGCACAGTGGGTTATGGAAAATCTAGTGAGACCGCTGGAGGACAAAGAGAGAGGCTATGTATTGTGTACATTGACGCGAGATTTCATTGCCGGGTTCTCATTCCAGGAAAACATTGTTAGTATTGTCCGCAGGAGTAAACGTATGATACTGGTAATATCTAATGATATGATGGACACTGATGATTTGTTTAAAGTAGCATGGAACGAAGCTCAAGATAAGATAAAGGAATGTCGCACAAATTACGTTATCGCTGTTAGTCACAACGTGAAAAAAGCAAAGCTTACCAACAAAGATTTCCTAAGGTATATCAAGAGAGGAAAGCTACTTCACACATCGGAAAGCTTTTTCAAGGATAAGGTACTCTATTCCATGTCTCATACTAAAGAGAAAAAGAAGGAACCCGCAGTTAAGAGGCAATTACCCGATATTCGCGAGAGTATTTTAGCCATGTACGAGAACAACAATGCTGATCGGGTTCCTGTACCATGTGATGTGTTCTTAACATATGGTGACAGAGATCGGAACTTTGCCATCAATGACTTACGACGACATTTAGAACAGGGAGGGTTGAAACTTCTTGTGCCAGATCGAGACTTCATGGCTGGAGGCTCCAAAGAGGAGAACATATTACGCGCCATAAGCATGTGTACACATACATTGTTCCTCTTTTCTGGAGACTATCTGCAAGATGAGTGGTCTTTATTCACATTCCGAACTGCCATTGAGCAATCTTTGCGCAAGAAGTGTAACCATCTGATTGTGATAACGACAGAAAATGGCGGAGACTTTGACATTATAGACGAAGAGGTAAAATATTATTTACAAACTCACGTGACTCTCTGTGTTCAAAGTGAGGAATTCTGGGATCGCTTGAACAAATCCCTCCCACCAAAACATCCAAGAGACAAACAAATTCATCAAAACGGACACACACGTAACGGTGTTAATCAAACTAATATGTATATAAACAAAGAAAACAATGGTAGAGTAAACGAAGATAAAGGGTTGGTTGATAAACCTAATGAAAACGGTAAAGAGGAGAAAAATGAAAACGACAAACAGGGGGATAATGAAAACGACAAACAGGAGGACCGTAAAGATGAAGGGGATGAATTAACTGTGACTGATATAATCAGAGCTCGACAGAAGGAACGAGAACTTCAGATCGAAGCTGATATTCAGGGAGTGGACTTTGATAAAATAATCTTCCTCCACAACAATGACACAACTGAATTACAACAACAAGAACAGCTGGAGCTTCAGTACATCTGAAACAGAATTTACATGATTGCTTTAGTCCCAGTAGCATTACATTCATATACTTTATACTTCTTTTCTAATGAACGTAAACAATGATTAATAAATGATTCACTTCACTATGCAACGTTTAAATTGGTCACTAGTCATGTTAAAATGGAATATAACTTACACTCGTGCTCAGTAAGGCCTAAATGAAAAAATATGCTGTGTGTCCTTTCCTTGTCTGCCCACTAAAACTGTACCTACCCAAATTCGTTTATTATCATTACTACACAAAACCATTTCTACATTTGATATTTTTATTTAAAATATTGAATTGAATGTGATATTTTGCATTTGTATAGTGTTATAACATTTCTGCTTATTGCAGTTAATTTCAGCTATGTTTATTTATACGAATTTATGAAACATTATGATATAGCACAAGTGCAAAACTGCAAAAGTAGTTAATACGACAATACTCAAAAGCCGGAAGTCCATAATACGACAATACTCAAAAAGCCGGAAGTCCATGGATCGTATGGTGCACAAACAAACTGCTTGTACAATTTGTATAAAAATAATTACAATGTTTCTTAACAAAAGTGGATATTTATGGAAATAATTTTGCCTAACATTATAAAAAAGTGGGTAGGGAGAAAGGAAGCACCCATATATTTAATACTAGGGTCTAAAACTTGTTCATTTACAATCCATCACGCAGTTCTATATATTCCCCTTGTCCGAATTTACACATCCTTGTGGTCTTTAGTCATATTTAGCCTCTTTTTGTGGAGCCAAAATTGTATTTCTTTACAATACCCCCATTAAAAATCTCCACATATATACAATACAATACAGCACTTTTACCGTAGAAGTGATGTTCTTGCTGTTTTTTCAAATAATGTCACTTTAAAAGATGAAAAAGTATACACGTACCCGTAGTCAAATGCAGCCTTCTGTGATTCTATGGATGATCAATTAACCTTGATAATATCGTTAGTGATTACTATACGTGATGGGTAGTGTTGGGAGACGTGTATATAAATGCTCATCAATATTGAAGATGTGATAGGAATTATCAATTCTTTGCCAATAATTTACAGGTTTTCATTTTTGTTTTTCAATTTCGCAAATCAAATGTTGTTTTATCAATTTATATATTAACGGTTACAACATGTGTCGACTTTCTTTCCTTTATGGTATCGTTCCCTTCCGTTATATTTCCTATACTTGATTGCATGCTAAAAATGTGTGTGGTTCGTTGTCCTCTTCTCGTTTTAACAGGAAGAATCGTGACAATTTTCATTAGTAAGATCAAAATAAAAGATGAAGGCAATGCTATTCAATTATTTTTGCTAGGAAATAACATGCAATCAAATTAAAACTGAATCCAACTGAGCAGCGGCAGATTAGATGCAGTACAATGTCGAAATCTCTTTAATCATGTAATAGCATATTGAATTTTCACGTGGTAAATAGATAACCTTTCCAATTGTAATTTTGTCGAAGTGGGCTGCCACTTTACATTATCAACTTGCAGGAAGATATAAATAAAATAGCTTTAATTCTTACATTGGCAGCAACGCCATATTTGTTTACAACAATTTATGTATATTTTACTCCCAAGTTAAATTTTTTAAATTGAGGGGATCCGAAGTTACATCACGCTAACGACACTTAATTTAAGTCTGTGGTGGCTGAAACTGGGGGTTATAGTTAGAACATTTATTAACAAGTATCAAGTTCATTAACAATAAAACCAAGTGTCAGAAAGACACGTCAACTTTAACATTAACGGTGATATAAACGAATGGCCTGCCATAATCAACAATATAGTTATAAATTGATAGATCAAACGATAGATCAAAGACTTAATAGAAGCAATCGAGATACTAGATCCCAGGAATGAATTATCTGTAAAAGATATTGTGACAATCACATCATATATACATTTGTACATGGGAGTGAGAGACAAAATAGTTACATAAGAGTAGAAACAATAAACAAAGGCGTAACACTATAACAAAACGACAAGGTCACGAAACAAACAAACCAGAATAAATAGTTCATTACGTTTTAATATGATAACCCTGTACCTCCTCATATATAACATGAATGCATATCAATGCTACTTTAGTAGTCCTTGGTTTTTTTTCTTGCTTGTGAATTGTTTACCTTATAATGTTAATTTGATAACAGTATTATAAAAGTTAAGTCAATAATCCAAATGATAACAGGATAATAGACGCATGGAATTTCGTTCTATAAACATCTTAATTGTTATTAATACAAAAACGCAATCTGAAACAAGCCTCCGATAAATATGATATTTATAACAGGAAGAGCAAAAACTCTGTTATTAAGGAAGACGGTATTGTACTAACAATCGTGTAGTGTATCGTTACTGACAGTGCTACCTACTGCACTAAGTGTGCTTCATTTGTATATCTTAATATGAGTGTCGGGCGTGATGACAGGTCAGCCAATTACCATCTCAATTTGAATATATAATTCCAGTGTGAACTTAGCGTAACATTGTTATCTTCCATGATATAAATCAAAGATACGGTATACATCAATGTCATCAGCCTCAGTCTATTTATTTTTTGTGGCTGAATATGAACTATAAATACACATAAAAAAGTTGAAATACAAATAGAACTTCAAATTATTCACGCAAAGTAAGTACAGCTGAAAAAAAGTCAAAACCTTTAAAAGGTGTTTTCCCCGGAGATTTCCAATATACTAAGCATAGGAAAATCCCTGTTTTTTCAATTTAATACAATACAATTTTGTCTTTAAAAAAAATACATAGTGTCAATTTAATTCAAGACAAATATCAGTTTTAGTATGTACGTGTAATGCCAACTTTCCTAAAATCATGCCCTTTTAGCTGAGATGACAATATCGTATACTTCCATATTTATAGCAAAACACTGTTCAACTGTATGAATTAATTATATCAAAGGGACCATTGGGTTTCAACGTCAATCTGAATGAATATAGAATATTACTGTATCCCCGTCTTTGAAAGACGACTCTTACAAAATACGGAAGAAAGTTCTGTAAAAGTTAAGAAATGGAAAACTTGGAAGTGGACATTTTCTTATACCATTGAATTTTGAGCCAAATGCACATTAACATACTTTTTAACACAGGTGCATTCTTTGAACAAGCTTCGTTCTCCATGCACTAAAGTTACTGTATATATAAAAACATTCAAGCACTAAATTTATTGATTACCGTCTCACTGCAATCATCTTTAACATTGCGAACCACAGATTGAAAAAAACATGACACGTCATCAAAACCAATAGAAGCTAAACGTCATTTTTTGAAAGTCAAGTTTGAAAATAAAGGCATCGACGCAATCAACATTAGTAATTTTCTTCATAATAAACAAGTGTAATCTAAAATTCCAATATACTTTGAAGACAAAACGACACCATGTATTTCCTATTCTTACACCACTCCCG